>JAQGBT010002464.1:0-23974 GCA_034698585.1 Disparrhopalites patrizii | reverse complement strand
TAAATGTTGGCAATGGTCACAGTAAAATTGTCAAATGGTCACTCGGGTGACCAAAGTCACCAGTTTGCTCACCGCTGCTTTATACCAATCTTCAACAAACAAGTTCAACTCAAAAAAAAAGGTAAATATCTTGTGTGTACATAGAATCATTGTAGCATGACCTATTATCAATTGCAAAGAAACAAAAAAGACTAATAAAGCAGCAAACTGAGACTTCAATCAACATGATCCAGAAAATTTACAAATTGACAGTATCAATCATACCTGGAAACTATTCTGCAGACCCCATGCACATTTTTCTGACGTGTCGTTGAAAGAAATTTGGCAATCTCGAAAAGTGGAATTCCAATCAGATGCAGTCCAGTTCCCTGTAGCATCACGAACAACAGTCGCACCAGCAATTACGGCAAAGACCAAGTAGGAAATTGTTGTCACGAAAATGGCCAGCAACGTCCCTTTTGGAATCGCAGCTTGAGGATCCTGTTTACATACAAAAAGTTTATTTAAAGCTTTAATCCAGTTACGTGAAATAATATCATTATACCAATTTATTTTCCTATTTTACCAGCTACGTAGTATTAATCATTTACGAGAACTCACTCACACAATTTCTATTCTAGTTATAATTAATTAATTAATAGTGTTATTAATTATTGATGCTCGTGTACAAGTACAAGGACAAAATAAATATCTTCATCCATGGGATCATCATTAATGCATGTGAGTAAACCGTCGGCAGTCGTCAGAGATGAGTAGGTTACAGAGATGTCTGGCGATTGGCGCTGATCTGTCTAATTAATTATGTACACGTAGGCATGAACAATAAGTATCCGAAACTCTAAACAAATATCCCCCATCGTTACCAGTCCGACGAAAAAAATACGTATCCGAAACAGTAAGGCGACGAAAAACAGAAATTGATGCAAATAGAGCTTTCATGTATAGGTACATAAACAAATCCCAATGTAAGAGTTCCAGCGTGATCATACAGTTAGTATCTTATGAAGCAAATAAAAACATGTAGGTACGGTTCCTGGTTTCACGGATCTCACCGGAAATGCTTGCACGGAACACGTCGAATTACACCCGATTTCAGTGGAATCCTATTTAGAGATACACATGAAGGGTTATGGCCAGGTAGACAGGTGCACACACTCGCACACGTAGAAATATAAATATATAAAGTACATACAATGTATAATATATTCAGACGTAAGTAACAAGTAAAAATGTAATTAATGATCGTCTCTTGTTTGCAGCTAAACGCGTTCTTTTAATTTGCAAAAAAAAGCTAACGTTTTTAGCAAGACAATAAAAGGAGGTCTCTTATTTAGATACAAATAAACAGAATATATAGATACAATAATTTCAACAAATGCCTGCTGAAAGAACTTGGTACGATTCTTTCACTTTATTTTACTCATTTAAAAATTTGCTGCGTAACGCCCAACAAATTTAGCTGTCATTTGATCTGCATCCTGAAAAAGAAATCAGGATGTTTTCACTTTTAACAATCATATGAGGTGAGGCAAGTGAAATGCTAATGATCTATTTCGAACAACAAAGTCCCAAATAAATAAACCTCTGAATGTAAGTAAATGCAAAAAATCCTCAGTTTCTACTAAAAACTCCGAAACTTTACTTATAACATACCTCGAATAGTCTTTCATGCTCTACACACCCACAACCCCTGGCAGTACAAATGGTAGTAAACATTAAACATACTCAACTCATCTAAAATGCTAATGTAATGCCCATACTAAAAATCCTATCCTTCTCCTGTAGGATGGAGACAGAAAATACAGGGACATAAGTTTTACTCCTCCTTTCTTTCCCCATCCATTCATTCTCATTATTCCTACAGAGTATATACATGCAAAAATGCAGCTACCCGTTAGGATAGTACACATTCTGCAGCTCCCAAGCCTAAGTACTTCACCCACTAAACCCTTGGAAACAAAAAAAAAAATCCCACGTGTTGGCAATTTACAGCCTTCCTTACACTCGGGCATTTCTCAAAGTAAGTTTCTGCACAAAAGGCGAACAGTCGAGAGATGCCACATCTTATCAACCTTCATCACTTATTCATCCAACGTGGTAAAGACGAGCACTTTAAAGCAAAGAAAAACTTTCATCTCATTTCTGCTGTAGAAGTGAAAGCATAGTACATGCCCGTAAGGACTTTCTATCCTTTCTTCTTGATTCGATTATTTCCAAAAGCAGTATTTGGTCGAATGTATTCCGCAAAAGAACCCTCTTAGCAGTTAACCAACAAATCTACCGGTGCTCTCGCATTTTCCCATGCTCTTCACATCTATTTTCATCGACAATTCTCTATCCATATACATACATAAGCTGAACAATTCTCTTTTCCAGTACTTGCATCATAAGGATTTCTTCAAACCTCAAAAGGAGTCGAAAAGGTAAAATAAAGCACGCAAAGAATGAATACTTACTACGTAAGTACTTCAAAGATCCAACTTCTTCTAAATGCATGTGTGAGATATAGAGAAGCATCACTGGGCTTTTGAGAATACTAATTGCTCTGCTCAATCATTGTTGGGGGAAACACATACTATTAACCTGTACCTCACAGACATCCAAACCCCTTCCGTGCATGTGTCTGAGGATTGCAGGCGAGTACGTATGTGAGCTTTATAGCATCACCTTTCATCTAATCATCTAGATCTAGACGGAGACGGACCCACTGCAGTCTTCATAGCCCCCACAAATACACTCACTTTCATTTTAGGGAACAGTGTTAAAAGAGAAAAATACGTTTTAAAATGAAGTTATTACTACCATCAGTTTATTACCTTGTATTTGTCCCTAAACCCTAAATGTGTCTGGGGAATACGCAATTTACCGTACACACAAGTATAAATGGTTGTGTATACGTATTGCCAAATAAACCTATTTCTTCTTCAAAGATACCCTGTCTGTATTACGCCACCAGAAACGTAATGCTCAGTCATACAATTATCTTTAAAAAGGATGTCCGTTTTCCTAGAAAATTCCCCTTTCATTCACATGCCACGACTCTCCATTTGGATGAGACCCAGACAGCGCTTTTGAACTTATAAAAAAGACGTGGGCACTGGGTCCCTTCCAAAAAGTTCTTGTTTCTTCACATTTTGAAATAGGGATAAACTTCTAACACACGTAGGTATGTATAGGCAAAGAGGAACATGGAGACTTAAAAAAAATAGACGACTTACCGCTAAATCTCCTGAAATATTTGCTCCGGCCAAAATCCCTGTGGCAGCGGGGAAGAAGATGGAAAAGACGGAGAAAAACGACTGTTGCTCACCATTATAATGGGTGTATTGAGGACGCAGATTCTCTAAAAAGATGGAACCTACAAAACATTGACCAGACACGGTAAGCTCAAAACATTTAAGTCCTAAAACACTACCGAATTCGCCATCTTCCATGTCCAAGCCCAGTGCTACTAATGAATTATTTAACGACTTTCTCCTAAGCTGGAGAAACAATCTACAATAACAACAAAAGTTTACACAGAAAGAAAAATACAGAATGAAACAACAAAAACCTACTGTTATATCCCACAAAGCCTTTGCTTATCTCTTCATCACTCATCGGACCAATGAAGCTCCCTACAACGAAGTCGGTTATGGCAGCCAACAAAATAATTAATAAACCCACTTGTGCCTGCAAAAATTCCACAAAACATCCACTATAAAAAATTTGCACAAGGCTCAAAGCAAAGTCTATACAAGAATAAAATTATGAAACGATAATAAAAAATATCAACTCACCGTAGCCTCCCATTCCATACCAACGACAACAACGCATGTTAGTACAATAATAGCCACGGACCCAATAATCCTCACACTGTTACTGTCATCTGCTACCACGGACGTACCCAGACTTTTCAAAAGGTCAACCAATGATTCGGCAAAACCCACCGTGTACATAGCCACAGCAATGGCATTTGCCACAGAGAAGATGAGTCCGATCGAAGCTCCAAATTCGGGGCCCAGAGACCGGGATATCATGTAGTAGGTTCCACCTTCCGAAACATTTACCTTCATCATCATTTCTCTTTGCACGCACACCATATAATTTTGTACATACATAAGTGCTCCACATATTTTACAACCCCACTCTACATCTACATGCAATGACACTACTTCAAAAACCGGCGATTTTCTAACCCGTCAAGAGCAAAAACGACACATCAATTCCAGCCCAATGCAAATTCAACCATCAGGGTTTTAGCATAAAACGCAGCAGGGAAGCTCAGGATGCAGAGGAAATTGTTAGGGAGAATTTCTCCAAATGAAAGGCACACCACACACACATTCAATCACTTGCAAGCAATTTCCGACTTATTACAACTTATGAGTTATTAACAAGAATTCACGTAGACGGACACTCATATATGTATATGCATGTATACGTTTTTAGAAAAGATCAAAGAGGTTTTCCTTCCCGCAAAGATTAAAGAAGGTTGCATGCGGTAGAGTATACATGTATGCAACTACTTTGAAAGTTCCAGGACTACATGAAAGCACCCTATAATCCACGAAATTCAATATGAGAATGCTGAATAAATACACGTGTAACAACCGATGCAACAGCACACAAAAAGTCATTTCCTCTCTCAAGCAAAAAATCAGGAACACTAGAGCGAAAAAATACGAATCATCACAGTCACTACAGGCCATGGTACCTTAGCATACAAACAGCGATTATGCAAATCGACAAAATCAATATTCAAAGCAATGAAATGCATGATAAATCTTTCCATTTCATCTAGACCCTCTGGTATTTTGTTTCAAGAGCCGTCATCTTGAAGAGACACCAGGGCACTTAGTTGCAACGTCCCGGCAAAGAAAATTAAAGAGACTGTCTCGAAGGGTTGTACAACAAAGCTGCGGCAAACTTATATCAAGCTGCCGAATGGAATTCTTTGTCTGGCCTTCCTTGCAAAATACTTTTGATTTAATACACCAACGTTTGCTACTGATTAGCTGATTAGTATCTGACAGCGAGTTTTATAGAGGGATTCATATGCGAAATGACAAAACCATTGATTCATATTTCATAAGAATACACATATTTGAGTGGAGATTAAAGGGGTAGTAGTTTCTGACGTTTTATGTAAGGATAGGCTGCCTTGCAAAAGAATTTCTCCGTAGTATACGCCAAAAAACCCCGTCAAATTAGTAGATTCCAAGAAACGGAAGGATTCCCAGCTCGCAACCCTCCCGTCCTGATCACTCGTGTCAGCTCGGACAGAAAGACGAATTTCCGACGTCGTAAACGTAATCATTACTGCCATCCGACCCCACAGTTTTACGGATTCTGCTGAAATTTGTACAAAGCGAACAAATGCATGGCAAGCACTTCCACAGCATAAGTATAATACATACTTACATACACATAGACCAGCATGAGTAAACAAGACCAAATCTATCGCGGCGAACTGGAATTAAATCTTTCCAGGGATTATATATGTACATATATGTATGTGTGTATATTTTTGCTCTATAAAAACATTTTTATGATTGGTACACCAGCCAACTAATGCCTTGAAGATAAAAGGGAATCATTTGAACAGCTCGAAATTTCTCCCAATCAGCGTCTGTCAATAATGGGAAAACCAATTACAACGGTATTTTCTTTCTAATCCCCTCCGCGGTCCTATGAACTTCCGATAGCGGAGTAACAGCTAGTAAAACAATACTTCCCTCACCCTGTTCATTTCATCCCACGACGATGTAGAAACTTTTAACTTGAACAGGTTGCATTTCCCCGGAGTTCTCGTGCTTCATATGTATATGTAATATGTATACAACATTAGTAATAAACTCCGCCAATTACAAATACATCCAGGAACCAACAAAGGGATCCGCACCCCACAAATTAATTTCGCTGTCAGAAAAAAAAATTATCTTCAACTCTCATCAGCCTGCATGGGGAAGAGAGAAAAAAAACTAGACAAGTTATTCCTTTTTGGGTGCTACTTGAACACGCACTTATGTATATGTAACAGGTAACAGCAGTATAACTGCTAGGTTGTCAAAAATTGTTATTGGCACCAAGTGTTTTCCTGCCTTCTCACTTATATAACATATACATACATGCACATACAAACTACAAACACATGCATAATCGTCCCGTTTCAAAAATATTTCAGGCTTAACAGAATCTACTATAATATCATACTAACTAACTACAGATATTAATTGCACATGTCAATATAACCGCAAGTTCCCAACCCCAATTATCCTCAAAATACGTACAATAATAATACAACGTATGAAAGTAGAGAGGCTTCTCACGCTTTCATCTTTACACGCACGCCCCATTATTCTCAAATAAATAAACGATATAAGGCCGGAAGCTTTGTCTTACATAAAGGTTTAACTTCAAGATAAAGTTTCCAGGAGTAGGTTCCACATAAGGACTAAAGGACTGGTTATATGTATTTAAAACCAAATTCTTTGCCCTTTTTAAACTGGGACTATCACAGTACAGTGTAAAAAAGCATTTTCTTGTACGACGGGGCTTTCTCCGTGTGAAATGAAAAAAAACTTTTACATATATGCATATACTTTATTACGGAAATAATGATACCCGGACAGGACAGTGTTCTTATTCATACTCTTACATACACAAACTAGGGGGATTGATAATAAAACATTGACATAGGAAACTGACGTCTGTATTTAAACGGGAAAACGTCAGTTCAACAATTTAGTTTCCTGTACTACAGTATTTGTTATTCTGGACAGTAAGACAAAATGCGTCACACAGAAGAATGGGTATGCAACAACAGTGTTTTGATCTTTATGATATGAAACCTTTTACTCGGCCAAATGAAAGAAAGCACCAACTGCACGATTACATTACTTGGTGTCGCGTTTTTAGTGAAAAAAAGCCTCAAGAGTATAATTTCGTAAAATTATTTTAAAGCTATTCTGCTCTACATTCAGTAGACCCTTCGTACAGCGAAGCTCGCTCAAAGCGGAACTCAATGGAAAGCGTGTGGTGGTATACATAGATAGCAATTAACAATGAAGGTACGCGCTATTGAACGTAAAAATAATTTGAAAGCAATGGCCCATATAACTGAAGGAAGAGTGTGGAACTGGCACTACGAGACAAAGTAAAACAAAAGATAAGACCTGAAAACTCACTTTGAACAAAAAATTAAGAACCTAATACACCACAGAAACTTAAAGGCTGAAATTAGGAGGCAACACGAAAATGAAAGCAGGCGCTAAAATAGACATTCTTGTATATACTGTAAACCCGTGAGTAAAATGTCAAACGTGGAAAAACTTGTAACTTTCAAGTAACGTCATGCTTTGAGAAGGGTAAAAAATTAACTGAAAAAATAGCTAGGAACTGTGATGTCTAACAACGTGAAATAAAAATAGTAACAAACAACATATTGAAAACACAAAAAAATGCAGCATTAAATAGGATAAATAGTGACAATAGGAATAATTCGAAACCGGCAAAAACTAATACTACAGGCGTTACAAAAATAGAACAGTCTCATGTCCTTAAAGTACTAATATTTATTTAATGTAACACATTTCGGTCTCATAAATGCACCCGCCCATGCCTTGACCTTCATCCTCATTCACTCTAGACTCGTGTCCTTCTCCTGGGATTAATTATATACATTCTTGCAGTGCATTCAGTATTTCCTTCCCATGGGCGGAGGATAAAAAATCAAACACGCAAACAATTTGTCCGTGCTCCACACTGTTTTACATGTCAAAAACAAATTTTCGAAATGCCGAAAATCGGAGGAAGCTGTTTAGACAAAGAAAAATGACAACATCAGAACAGGATTCAATAAAGAAAATAAACTTTGTCCAGCACTATCTTGCAGCGATCAAAATTAATTGCAGACTAAGTTTTGCCCTACTTGACACTGTCATTCATTTTTCGAGGGTATTTGTTTACCCCAGAACTTTTCACAATGAAATATGAATGCCCATTACTCCAAAATTTTCGCATCGAATAAAGGAAAAAGTCGAGCGGTGTTGTAAAAGCCCTTCGAAACATATGGAGGTTATTTAATCATTAATCATCCAAGCGGGAAAAATGGTCTCCTACGTACGAAAAATTGCCACAGTCTACAGTCCTACATCCGGAGTCAACAGAAGTAAACACAATATTCGAAGGTTAGCCAACACTGTGGAGGGGATTATTATTATCAGTATTTTCGCACATCACTCCAAAATGAATAAGGATGGCTGCCATATACTAGTATGAACTGGCACCAAATTTCATGCAGGGAAAAACGTAACTTCCATGTTATCTTCGGGCAACTCTCTACGAAATTCACACGACAGTTTTTTTCCCCAAAGGAGAAAGAACTCCTGCATAATATGTAGTAATGAGTGAAATGTCCTTGAAGCACCCAATAAACTCCATGGGAGGGTCAATAGTAACATCATCAAACGCCTAGAATATAAATGCACTCATAAGAAAAAGGAATATAAACAAACGAATTCTACCTTTGCACATGTTGTGCAAGAAACCTCCAGAATTTTACAAATAAATTATCATTAACCAATACGAGCACAACCCCAGCTTATTCACTTCGTAAATGAGAAAAATTCTTATGAACCAAAATTCCTGTCGTATTTTCTTGTGCCATTCATTCCTTACAACAACACGCACGCATTCTTTGCGCACGAAAATATTTGTTGACAGCCAGCAGTTCGACACAACAATAAGCAATAAACATTATCATCATCCAAAAATAATCATACTCTCACTTGCATACGGGAAAAGCATGGAGAAATTGGTTAACCAAGACCAAAATAGTGCGCTACAAAAGTAGATTAACCAAATAAGCAAACATAATAATATGATAATCTTCATATAGTATAATAGTATATAAGCAGAACATATAAGAAACCTTGTACCAATAGCAATAGGCATATTACTATTAAAATACGAAAAAATAATAAGCAATCAGAATGCACCACCATTCTAAATCACAAAAAAAAACTACGATCCAAAAAAACGTTTTTACCTCCTTTAACCACTCCGTTCGTACTAATGGCAGCCATTGATATTGCACTAATTAAAGTTACTACCGTGGTGGACAGGATTATAAGTAGGGCTTGTGCTACATGGGGAGTGACAAGTACAAAAATCATGTCACATTTAGTATAGTTTCTACACAAAATACAAACATATATTACGTACATTTCTAAGATGTTATCCGTAAAACAAATTCTCAATCATAAACTATGATAATATTCGCGTTAGTCATTATCTCAATCACACCTACGCGTGTAAAACTTTATGATTATCCACTATAATAGTAATGCTTATCCAATGTCAAATAATTTACGGAACGGAAACGCATCTAGTATTCATGGTGTTACGACGTGAAAGTGCAGTTTCTCTGCCAATGGATTTTCTGCATTGTACATCCTTTACGGTGTAGTATGTAGGCATAGGTATGTGTTAGCCATTATTAACTAATTAATCTACATCACTAAATAAACTTACTAACTCTTTCACAGGGTAATCGCTTGGTGAAAGTTATTTAATTAATCCTGCTATCCGTAATAAGGCATAATATGAGTGATTGGTGGTACGGTGATAACTCGTTACTCTAGAAAAAATGTGCGTTACAAGTACAGAATTTAATACAATAATTTCACCATCCTCTATCGTCCTACGATTTAGCTGTTCCAAAAAAACTTACCCCCTTTGATCTGGCCATTGGTACTAATGGCAGACATTGACATGGCGGATAGTAAGGTGACAGCGGTGGCCAGCAAAATAACTATCCACGCGTGTACTGATTTCATACATTTGTTTCACAAGAAAGTCGGGATTAAATGGATGTATAGATAGTGTGTTATTATATACATATAAAACACATATGTACTAATATATTCACGAACTGCATGTATGTAGCCCGTTCCTCATATCCTCATGAAATAATGTGGTACACACAACGTAGTAAACGATTTCCTCGAACTGTTCATTGTCCCTCCAAATCTGATTTTGACATACAAACTTTTAGCTCCGATTAGCTACGTCTTTAATTTTTGAAACTAGCCTAATTGCATAAAAATGTATGATTATTTATTAGACTTATTAGGAGCGTAATAGTAGCCTCATTAATTATTGCTAAATTTGCTCAGGCCCCTAATTTACCCTATGGCTCCCATTACCTTCGTTACTTGAATATTTATCAAAAGGATCAATACTGCTTTTCACAACGAATTACTGCATAAATCCAATACTGACCTTTGGTGTCCTAATACCTTTGCTCTACAAGCAAATCCAGAGCAACACGATTATTGCCTCCCTCTTTACAGTTTTAAAGCTAGTCTAAAGGCACTGCGCAATCTCACAAGTAATGTATTTTTCCGGTGATGTCTGGTAGAATAACTTACACTTGCTGCAAAACTATTCGCAGGATGACAGAGCAAAGACTGATCTAATCATTAAAGAAATTATGATTGAAAAAAAATCAACCCGGCATATATTTAAATACGAATTCCTCCACACTTTCTTGATTAATTAATGGTTCATCGATCAAAATATACATTTCTCATTTCAAATTCATAATAGACATGAAGCTTACTCTAATTAGAGCGGCAGAAAATTATGTACTTCTTAAATAAAGTATCCATTTCCTATTAGCCTGTGCGATCTAAATTTTTCGAAGCCATCCGTATCAAACTCATCAATCGTCTAGGACAAAAATAATTGCCTCTACGATTTTACACGGCACGAGCTCCGGAACATATAATTATGATTCCATTTCATGACTACAAATGATAAAGATCCATCATGTCTGCGCATCACACAAATTAAACAGTAGATGCAACCTCAAATGTTACGGAGCCGCGAGTTTGTCCCGTAAGAATTTCATACGCAAAGTATGATTGGGAAATGTAGAGCAAATAAAACTAATTTTGGCTTGTGGCAGGTTCAGATACAAGTCCACTTCACCACGCATGAGATTTAAAATAACTGTTTGTTGTTTACCCCAAAATTTGTGAGTTTGAAATCTTTCGTCTCCCTCTTACTTTGTTATTAATATAGAGCCAATAAAAAAATGACCTACCCTAAACAGATGCATATGCACTTTTCTTATTTGGGCACGCCAGTATAAATACTGTATCCCTGTAGTCCAGAAAATCGAACTCCTGTATACTGTATATGTATACATAATACTACATAACTGCAGGTCCTTCACACCAGAAAGACAATCGCCCATTTCACCCCCTGCAAAGAGTGGTTATTAAAATATAAAATTGGAAGACGCGTCACTTAAAAATAACTTCCGAGAGTTTCCATACACATGATAATACCTTCCACAAAGGTACGACGGAAATATACAGACAAGAACGGAACGCAAACAGCTTTCTCCGAAAATACATATCTGTTAAGACACATGTGAAGGTCCCAGTGAGCATTTTCACTCAGAAAAACATGTCACGTCCTGGGAAAACGGTAATTCTAAGAGGTTCTATATTCTCTTATACATATTTCTATTGTCCTTTTTAATCCTAATAGATGAAGAGATGATATTATTTAGAAAAGATGAAAAATATCATGCATAGTGCCTTCTTTATACACTCCAGCTTGACACGCTGTCAGACTTAATAAATACTTAAGGGAATGCTTTCACAAAAATATTGTACCCCTTCTTTGACTTTCATTGAAAAGAATTCTTTTGACTATCATGGCTTTTTTATTATCTAGAATCTAGATGTGAGTATAAAACCTAAAATTTCATAGATCAAAGAAGAATCAAGTTACGGAAATGCAGAAATGAATAGAAACAGATCTCACCGATCCCAGCTTGGCCCACGCACCAAGACAGTCGAAGGAAAAGCATGACACCCCAAATATTCAGGAGACATCTTACAAAGACTCCTTTGATCCATCCAAATTTCACAGTTCCTCCTGCTGCGTCCCCAGGAGCAGGTTGACCGCCTTCAGGTTCAGACTGTGGATAAAAAAATAAACATCATTATTACACCTATGCTAAGCCTTTCAATATGCAGACTCTTCCAATTTCTTCAGTTCAAATAAGCCTCTTTACATCTCTCACCCCTACAAAAACACTAATCCCATACAAATCTTTCTATAGGCACTCGTTTTTTCTCTCCCTATAGAGCAAATGTCATTCTTCACGGGTAATATTTTTATGAGTAAGGGGGGGGGTGTGGAAACTGGCGCGTGTTGCTGAGCCGAGACCTCGTTAGTAGGGTGAAACAAATTGTGTCTCTCCCACAAAATTACAGAATGCACAACATCAAGAAGGAAACCTGCGCCTCCAAATTTGCCACGCATTCAACTTTCTAATCATTTACGAAAAAACTAGGGAGACATCAAGGATACAGGAAGGGAATATCAACGAGTTCTTTTCTCAAACGATGTAATAATGGAGGATTGCAAGTGTACTGAAGACAACAACATATTATTTTCTCCGCTGTCGCTTTCATATCTCCGAGTTACCCTTCATGGATGTTAATGGAAACTCTACATGCTATTTACTTGAGAAGGAGCAAGCATGAGGAAAGTTTTCATGGGAAAGCATAAAGCATAGACAAGCTTGAAACTTGATTCTAGAATCGCCATAAAGGTCCGTAGTGAGATCTTTTGTAAAGAAAATTTCTCACACGAGTTACATCACTAATCTCCACAAACCACGTATGGGAAGAATCATATCATAATATTTCTCGCCACAACCTCATTACTGTTCAATTTTCGGCAGACCTCGGTCAGGGAAACAGCGTGGAATACAATGCCAGGAAAAGAGCGAGAGAAAGTGATGGTCGTGATTTGTGGATGAGAAATAGAACAAGACAGGAAAACAATCTCATGCATGTGAGGGTGCAATCAGTAAATTATAAAGTGGGTTTACTAAATAAGTAAATACATTCGCACATAACAAGGTGAAAGGGAAAAGAAGTACCCTTCTTTTCACAACTTCAGTCAAAATGTATGAAAGAACCTCAACAGAATCTTGTAGAAAACTAAACTCATTGGATTGCCGAAATACGCCTTAAAAACTCAACGAAATCATCCCATCATTCAATAACAAAGTCAAGATAAAAAGAAGGTTAGTACCACAAAGTGCTTACAAGTCTTGTTCAAACACTTGCCAAAGGCTAAAGAAAATCAAATGGAATCTTTTCCAGTTCCCTGCACGTAAAATCCGGATAAAAAGACTCCCACTCTGCAACAAAAAACGCGAGGAAGGAGCGACAGCCACCATGGAATTAAAAAGGACACTTCGAAATTAACGGCGACATTCACATGCTCGTCTCCTAAAGAAGAGCGACGGTAAAATCAATACTAGTAAAAGTTTTAACCTATTCACACACACAATGGCTCCAAGTTTGCAGTCTCAACCACTACCTCGGCTTAAAATCTAAAAAAATTATTAGGTCTCCTACTACACGTGAATTTGTAAAAGCGTCACAGTACTGAAAAGTAATCATCTTCCTCCATGAACTCCAACCTTTACATTATGTTGTATGCATAAATCTACACACCTATTAGCCTATAATAATGCATATTGAAAAAATAATATACATGCATAATATATACCTTTGAAAAGCCTGTGAAACCTGTAAGATACAACCTAGATGCATACAAGACCAATAACTCATTGAAAAGCCCACTCTTATTGCTTTCGAAATTGCTAAAACAGGGAACTTGTGGTACTTTTGGTTTAAAAGATCTGGGAATAACTCATGGTCCAATTCTCTCACTACAAAAGAGCAGGCCTTCCGACGTGTTATTTGTATATTGGTCTACGTATACTTAATGGCTATCTCCTGGTGCCCCGAAAGAAATGTCAAGCTGAGTAAGTACCAACGAATTTTACAGTGAAGCTAACCAACCTGCCACTCCACAGGTTCTGAATTATTATTGCGTCAACCACAGCACGTAGTAAAAGTGAACGCGGGAAAGAAAATATAAACTACACGAAAGAAAAGGGTGCTAGAATGAGATCGACAGACTATTTAACAGAGGAAGGGAGACGCACCTTGATAGAAACGATAAGATAAGATGGCAAAAAACATATCCATAGTACTTATGCATATACATATACTATTAATAGTTACAATACTTACGAGGACAGTGTCGAGCATGCTGAAAGAAATGAACGACTTTAGAAAGAATGCGGAAAAAATGAGATAAAAAAATGTCCGACCACATGTAGAGACACATGATTGGAAACACAAGAACCGGATGCAAACAAAAGTTTCAGTTACCCACCCCGGAGGAAAGAATCCCTGAAACATAGATCGTATACCTACCTTTTATGTGTTCGAGAACCCAATTTTACACCCCATTATTATTGCATCAAACAAACCTTTGTAAATGTACCTATATGTATATATGTACACATATATACCTAACGATATAATATGTAAAAATAGAAGTCCTGTATGCACAGTATTCCATTCAACCTTAACCTATCACTGATGAGTATGCATAAAAAGTGACATTTGGAAGGGGTGAGCGCAATGACATCCGTCAGATATATGCCTGTAGTAATAAGAAGGCTGTAAAAAGCTCTAGATAAAGCGAACAGAATAAAGATACGCAGGTGGTTGGGACGAAGCTCAGGCTTTAATGGGAAACGTGTTTTTTCGCGAATGACTGATGATAAAGCTTTGTTGATAAATGGAAACGTATTGGAGTCGAGAGTATATCTTAAGGAAAATCAACTGGCAGCTCTCACTTTCAAAGAAAACCTCAATTTATTGGGATTGGAGACACGGGAAAAGCGATGGCATGTATATGCAACGAAACGGATATAATTTACCACTCTTATTAAACCCCCTGTGGGATCCCGCCAAAGGTAAAAGGTTCTTCCTTCCGCGCCTATTTCGCTACTTTTGTATACCTGTGCATCCTTGTCTGTACAATCTACAGTGTACTCAATGTGAATACATAAAAAGTCGCTAAATGAAAGTATAATAAAAGGACAAAAAGCAGTAAAAGTAAAAGATCAAATGATTTGTCAAATCAATACGAACCTTAGTACCGTCGATGGACATATCATGCAGTTCATCCAAAGTAGGGCGATAAGCCGCTTGGATGGACATCATGTTGCGGTAATTATCCAGGCGGGGTAGGGCTTCACGGGTGAAATGCCGAAAGCTTTTCCCATATTTCGTATCGTAGGTGGTGCTCATAGTGCTGTTTGTGGTATGCACGTACGGATGACCCGAGTTCGTGGTAGAATTCTCCATCATGGTAGTAGTGGTCGTATGTGTGGGTGATATGAGCCTTGCCGGTGAATCACAATCGTCCGACTGATCCTCCCCGTTCGGACCTTCAGGAATGTCAAAAGAAGTGGTGTTACGACATTTGCTGTGCCCTTTTGACATTGATGACTTTCTCTCACGCGGACTCGTACTCCCGTTCTTCTCATCCCGCCCGGGCCCTCCTAATGGAGAGGAGGAGGAGAGAGGGACTTTGAAATGGAAACCTAAGTCCTCGTCCTCCTCCGCCAACTCCAACGTCTCCCCACCACGAATTCGGCGGTCACCATTGGAGCAGTCTTTAAATCCGATGAGGGTGGGAGTGTCTTTTGCAGTGGCGGATCCATTAACCCCACCACTAACCCCATTCCCATTACGAGAGTAATGATGACCCGCCGCGACGGAATCAACGCGGTTCACCTGGAACCGGTTCCGACGATCTTGTAAGCTCTCTAAATCCATTGCCAACTATGTACGTGCAGTTATTTTTGGTATTAGTAATGGTTTAAAAATGATACTATGTTTAAATTTCCCGTTGAAACAACTTTACAGTAAAGAGTTTTTAATTGTTAATTATATTAGTCCATCTGTAAAATCACTTTACTTGCTTCTGACGATAGGAGCAAGTGTGATAAAACGGTGGCGTCGACTGAATCAATGTCTGCCTCCAACAATTAGCATATCATTACTCAGGTTACAAATTTGGAACAAAACACTAGTTTCAATTAGTAACGGATCTGGACAATCCAATGAGTAAGACGGTGGAAAGGTGCACGACACATCTGGTCAACACATGTTAGTTACTGGTGAACGCTCTCTTGTACCATCGATGCACAGAAATAATGAAAGTTCGTGCTCTACGTATGTTTAATGGTCACAGGTTGCAATTTCACAGATAATTACTCTCAATCAATCGTGTAAAAACAGTAAATTCGAATGTCTATACAAACCTTGATTTGTTTGAGAGTACAGACACGATTGAAAAACTTTGATGGTGTATATGGTGGGTCAGATTTAGTCTGTGTGATAAATTATCCATAAAATTTTATTGTGTCTGGCTTGCGTACTCAGGAATGTATTTTATTCTTGTGCCTGCGCTGCGTTTGCTGTCCACTTCCGTTCTTTGTCTATCTCATTCCAAAATTCACAGCCGTAATAATAATCACCCTCTCACACAAAACACACACAGACTCATGCACTTAAATGTTTTTGTTCCTATAGATATACATAAGGAATTGGAGTTTCTCAATTCTTTTCACCGTACCGAGAAGACCCGAAAACACAGGAAGTATTTCTTATGTCCACACCCCGCCAAATGCTGACTCCTGCGGTGCCTCGTAATACACAATGAAAAAGTTCTGTTAAACACAAACAAAATTAAGCTGAGATTGAACGGTCTATATTCTATGTTATATGTAGTTACAAAAGAATGCAAGAAAGAGAAATCGATTGCCGCGATTGACAATACTAGCATAAAAGGGAAAGAAAAGCCAAACAAACTGGAAAACCATTTACAAAATGACAATTTGCATGGGTGCTCTGTATTACCAGATAAAATAGGGTGACACAATGTCCTTTTACAATATAGAACATATAAAAGAGTCTCTTTTGTGGCTGAAAAAAACTATTTTAAGTTCCGCCAAACTTATCCCAAGAATTGTATAAACATAACAGTCACCACAAACCTACCTATTACTTTTGAGTTATTATTACTACAGTAAGTACGTTTCTCCTATAAATGAAACCCACGTTTAAATTTTCGTCGCTAATCTATGCCTAAAATTGTCTTCACTCCACGTTTTATCATATGCATGTGCCCAGGAAAACCAAATCAAAAATATGATATTACAAAAATGGATTTAAATACACGTGCAAAGGGCACTTTCCACTTTATATGTATATTTGCTACATAGAAAATGTGTATTCGTGAGCTTCAAAACGGCATAAAAGAAAATAAATGGAAAATAAATTATATACACAGAAAGCCACAATCAATAATAACATCAATAATCAGTACTCACCTGAATCAACCGAGAAGTCCACGGGTGACGAAACGAATATTAAACGATTTCCCGAAGAATTGAATTCAAGATCGACCGGTAGGTAAGGAGAAGACGATTTAAACCCAGATTTTAAAAACGGAAAAACTGAATGCTAATATAACCAAGATTTCTCCAAAAGATACATTAACAAATGCCGGCTAATTAAAAATTGATAACAATCCGAAGAAAAGAGCGACTATAATGAAAGGTAAAAAACCCAAATTGACTGGAAAACGAGGGGGAATTAAAAGTATCACTATAAAATAAATACGGGGAAATCCTCCCAAAAATTACGGAAAATCAAAATTGCTAAAAAAAAAAATATTCTATAGCACAAAAAATAGGCAACAATTTTCACCAATTTTCCACGGGATTTTCGGGGTAAAATGAAGAAAGTATGATTTTGGTGGATAAAATGATGACAAAATGGGAATTCCCAAATCTTTTCTGCAGTCCCTGGAGAAGAATTGTGGTTTGCATAGGACAAGGACAAGAAAAGTCCTCACCAGCCGGCTTGGTAGCAAGGAAGCAACTGGAGAATCCCGGCACCTTCACATTGCATTATATAAAGTACAGGCAAGAGGAGAAAGGCCAGAAATGAGACGACAGAGAGAGAATCGAGAGAAAAGTGTGAAAAAGCCTCCTGGTTTTCCCTCCTTCCCCATTGGCCTTTCTTATAGATATGGCTTTCCCCTTCTACCTTTTTTTTTCCTCCTTCAGAAGAGCCCATTCTTTCGCCCCTTTTTCAGGGAACAAAAAAACAAAATAAACTGCAGGGGAATGCCTTTTTTGAAAAAGAAATAAAAGATTTTTTCCCCTTATCTTCAACATTATACATATCTATCCATTTTTTTCAAAGGTTTTAAAAAAATTAGACCCTTATTATTATGTCTAGCAACCCATGTGGGTACTTTTATGTATGGGTTACCCACCTTTTTTGGGCATGTCTGCGTTATTTCGTTCTACACATTTAAGTCGACAGAGGCAGACGATTATATTCTCAACATTTTTTCCAATGAGAATCTTTTCCTCTCCCTCTTCTCCCCTTCGACTTTTCTGAGTATTTTCTTTTTCTTTCAATTCCTAGGCATTTCTTCGGATTTTCCATCTGTCATCTGTGTGTTCTTTGTTCCTATTTACACATCCCAGGGCTCACCCTCTGTCTGTGTGCTGTCTTTCGGCGGGATTAGTATGATGCTGTCCCACCTTCGTATCTGTTTCTGTCCCTGAGAAATCCCTTAAGATGTGCCTATTTTTGTCTCTGAAAATGTGTGTATTTACGTCCCTTAAGATGCGTCTATTTGTGTCCCTGAAGATGCGTCTATTTACGTCCCTTAAGATGTGTCTATTTATGTCCCTTAAGATGTGCCTATTTCTGTCTCTTAAGATTTGTCCATTGCTGT
Organism: Disparrhopalites patrizii; assembly: GCA_034698585.1. Classification (NCBI taxonomy): domain Eukaryota; kingdom Metazoa; phylum Arthropoda; class Collembola; order Symphypleona; family Sminthuridae; genus Disparrhopalites; species Disparrhopalites patrizii. The sequence goes on along the minus strand of JAQGBT010002464.1, from coordinate 5,269 downwards.
CAATTAATATGTGTCCATTGCTGTCCCTTAATATGTGTCTATTTCTGTCCTTTAATATGTGTCTATTTCTGTCCTTTAAGATGTGTCCATTTCTGTCCCTTAATATGTGTCCATTTCTGTCCCTTAATATGTGTCCATTTCTGTCCCTTAATATGTGTCCATTTCTGTCCCTGAAGATGTGTTTATTTCTGTCCCTTAATATATGTCTATTTCTGTCCTTTAAGATGTGTTCATTTCTGTCCCTTAATATGTGTCCATTGCTGTCCCTTAATATGTGTCCATTTCTGTTCCTGAAGATGTGTTTATTTCTGTCCCTTAATATATGTCTATTTATGTCCCTTAATATATGTCTATTTATGTCCCTTAATATGTCTATTTATTTCCCTTAATATGTGTCTATTTATGTCCCTGAAGATGTGTCCATTTCTGTCCCTGAAGATGTGTCTATTTCTGTCCCTGAAGATGTGTCTATTTCTGTCCCTTAATATGTGTCTATTTCTGTCCCTGAAAGCCGGTCTATACTTCTGTCCCTGAAGATCTAATTTCTGTCCCATCATATTTGTCCATATCTGGCCCGGAATAGCTGTGTGTTGTTGTCCTCAAAAGTCTGTCTATTGCTATCCCTGCAGACTTCCCTTCCCGATCTTTGTTGAAACAAACGATTATGTATATATGTTTACATATATATACATATAGGGTGAACATTTTCTCACCTTCCCCCGGACTAATCCAGATAATAATCTTGATTAATGATTCCTTCATTTTATCTTTTCTATACAAGATACATACGTGCGTCCATTCTAGTATTATTGTCATTACATTAACTTATTAACTGTGTATACATACATATCATATTAAAATTAATTAATTAATTAATTGTCAGAATTTTCCTTTGTAGTGACTTTCCTTTCTCTTGCTTTTGCAGATAGTGAAACAATTGTTTCAGCTAATTTCATTTCGTCTGTTTTTTTTTCGCTTCTGTCTCTCTCTTTCTCTCTTTCTCTCTGTGTGTCTGTCTATCTAATGTGCATGGTTATATAGTGCCCAAAAGCGGCAACTTATTATTTCTAAATTAAAAATTTTTAATTTGAAAATTACATTTCACACAATGTTCTCGCTTTAACGACATTCACCATAAACTACATAAGGTGTGCATAACGTATGTATACCTATATGTATGTACATATATACGTATACATTCATCAATACGAAACCCATATTTGATATTTACACGGATGCACAGAATTTGCTGTTAGTTTGGCCGAATATTCCAGGAGGCATTCTCGTAGACGCTATTTATTTAAAAAAAAAAAAAACCTTTTGTGACCCAAGTTCAACTACTGACTGGAAAAATCCAGTTAACTGTCTTATTTTCGCATCCAACGTTACTGGGATGGGATAACAGGGAATCAGTAATGCCCATATATGACATATGACTATCGACTATCCATATTTCAGTAAATATCATGGAATATTCAGAAAGTCGTATCTTCTCCTGGTTTACTAAAAGTTTTTAAAGGTCATTACCGCATTGCAAGCCCTTCATTTGTTTTTTGTATACTACGGCGTTCACAGACCCCATGAACCTCATTCTCAGGTGCTTCTGAACTGAAAAACGATAAGAAAATCGATTTTTATTTAAGATTGCTAGTACGTATATACATTTACTGAATATATGTATAGGTAAATACATGAATACCTAGATAAGTGTGGTAAATGACGCTGCTGGTAAAAAGGGGCAAAAAGAGATGGTTTTAAGCCGCAGAAATATGTACACGCATAGGTATACCTATACTTTTTTTTATATAATGTAAAAAATTTGAGCACCCACCAATTCGTTTTTACTGAACTGACATGTGCTTCATAGAAATATCCTTGGAATTGTAATTTGTAAGACGAGGACAGTCAAAGGGTTGTAACAATTCGTAATATTTTTAGCCTAAAAAAACGTGTCCCGAGTTCAACCGATTTCAAGGTAAAAGCATGTGCACGACCCCAGCTCTAACTCCACGAACTTTCAAATGGTGACGAAATTTAGACTAGACAAGGTCTATGTATTCAAAAATATTCTTTCTCCAACTTCTAGTTATCGGATAATGTTCCCAAAGGGTCTAGGACTGTACATCCACGGACAATTTCGTACAAGAGTTTCGGTCAGTCAAATTTCGTCCAAGTGATATTTCGTACAAAATTATTTCATACAACCAATTTTTCGGTCAACCTAAAAGTCGTACATAGTACATTACGGTCAGGAAACAAGTCAGTCAATAGAATATTCGGTCAATATGAAAACAAACTGAACGAACAAAATCGCCGACAATGATTTGATTTTAATTTCTATTACCGGATCTTCTGTATATAAAGCTTGAAGTGTAGAAGGCACTTGTCTCCAAATTGATTGCTGAAGGTGAAATAAGCACGCTTGTACTTTTGCTTGAGTAAATGTTGACGAAAGCGCTCTTATAGATGCAACTTCAAAGTCCACTATAAATTGCTTTTCTTCCCATCTATATGTTCGTGAACAGGGCAATTGTAGGCAATAATTTCCCTGTCCATTTCCCTGGATGTATTGTCCGCCTCCCTTCCAAAAAGTAATTCCACAGCTATTTCCATCCCACATTTTTTAACATTTACGGTTACGGTACAAAATTACCCAAATATTTTAGCTTCAGCGGCAAGGCCTAAAGCCTAAATCGACAATTTTTTTCGCGCCCTCGTAAATGTCTCTATATTAAAATTCTGAACTTTAATATTTCTTTGAAAAACGAGACCATCTCTTATCGTTAGTAGCATCCTCAGTCGACATCATTTATTGCTTATTATATCTATACGGGCACAATTTGCAGTCATTTTTTAGTGTTTTTCATGGTATCCCATGAAACCATTTTGCATAAGGTGGGAATGTAGTTCCACTCATTCTTAATAATTGTAAATAATTGAAAAGGTAAACCGATTACATACCAGGAGTAGGACATGTGTATGAGTAATTTGACTACATGGAATTCGTAGGTTAGTGTAAAACAGGTTAAAGGCGTTAAAACTAGCGTCACAAGCGTTTTAAAATAACAAGGAATGCTCATTCATTCAAGGAATGCGGTCTTTTAAAGGCTCTATTTAAATTGATACCAACAAAATTTTTCCATGATGACGGCATCATCGCAATAATGGCAATTATTTAATTGTGAATAATAAAACCCACTTGTCTCCTTCACATTCCTCCTTGAGGAATTTTCACCTTTATTATTATTGACTTGCTGCATTGTTCCCTGATAAATGGTTCGTGTGTGACACTTCTTGATTATTATTATTCTTTGAAATAAATATAGAAAGTGTACAATTGGGTCTGTGGGTACATTCCTTTAAATCAATTGTGAAATTGTGATTATTGTCAATGCGTGTTATTATACACATACATTATATGTACATTCATCTGTCAGAAATTTTTTACTTTAATTTAGGCGAGTGTATGTGTATATTTATCTCTTAGGACATTTTTTTCACTATATACATACATACCGACAAATTCCAGACAAAAAGTGTGTTGTATAAACTTAGGTTGAACAAGGCTATAAATGCTACTCCAGAATTGCAATCTTGGGATTCACAACTTCGGATTGAGTCGTCCAAGAATCCCAATTCGCATGACATAAATATTTGCCTTATAATTCTGTAATCCCAAATCTGAGTTGCTTCAAAAATAATTTTTTTAATACCGGTTTGGCGTGGAATTAGGAATTATGTATGTATAAATGCAGCATATTATTTGTTTCCGAAGATGTACACATTTAGTGGTTTATATAATTATTTTACATAATGATACAGATTTTTTTAAAATAACACGTAATATGTAATAGACATTTTTATTTTTTGAAAATCCTTGTGCACATTCCCTCCAAAAATTCTGTTTTTTTTATTCTAATTGGAAGCACTAGCATTTATTAATGTTTAAATCCATAATTCGTATTCCCGGATGGGGATTATCTTCCGAAATAAGAAGATAATCTGCATGCTCCTTAATGTAGCAGTGGTCACCAGAAGAAAGATGTTTTCCGTACACATGAATTTTAATTCAACCTTTAGAGGTTTTAATAATTGATATTGATTGAAATTCTTTGTGAATAGACATTTTCTAAGACTCCGTGTCCTATATAATCCTACGATCTTGAGCATACTTTGGTATAGATTGTCGGAAAAGATAAAATACCGTGCAAAAACTTGTCCAATGATCAGGAAATTCAAATTCTGATTTCTGCCACCCTGTACATTACTCTCATTGGCTCATTCTCGTCTATAAATTCTTGATGGGAATTGACTGCAACGGAAAAATATTATTCACTACAGAAAATAATATTTCCCTTGCAAAAACTCGGTATGTAAATGTCTCGGTACGTAAACATGATCCAAAATGCGGACTTTGGCTGCGCAAAATATATTTTTAGACGCGAGATAAGGACTATCGGAGCAGAACAGAATTGATTAAGTAAGGAATGCGGGGTTGCAGAAGGCTTTGGAAGGATGACCTTGACCATGATCGAGTCCCTGCCAGTTTGACCTCTGCGAGGACCGTCCGAGTCACGCGGTCTTTCGTCCATTTTTCTTCCCTTCCTTCGGCTTCTCCTTTTCTCCTCTCCGCCAATCACAGCCCACCGCAAAAGTCCACATGAAGTCTACTACAATGTTAGATCAAATCTATAAATTTGCAAATAAAATATATAGGTAATTCTGGCATAAATATTTTTAGTAAAAAAATTACATTAGGATTACAATAATGTTTTCAGGTTAAAAGCTTCAGATGTATCAGCCTTAGCAATTTCACTGGTCATTTACATGAATAAAAACAAAACCTCCTTATGAAGTGGAGCTCTGCAGTCGTACTGTTAGAGAGAGGGAATTAATCTTGACATTTAGCGGTTGTACATTACATCGAGCTTCATGTCACAGTAGTTATTAGTATTAGTTTGTATTACATTACGAGGACCGAATAGCCAGTGCACGGAAGATTGCTTAAGATGACCCTCCAGACAGGCACGTAATGTAATTCCTCTTTGCACCAGGAAATTTTGCTCTAACTTCAACAACCATATATGACATAGACAAGACTTATTTTATGGAATACTGAACATTTTATATTTCAATATGTCTCACTCCAAAATGATTTCCTGGTTTTCAAGCTCAATCAAACAAATATGTAATCAAACTTGGGGTCACGCAAGATATCATGTAACCTGTTGGATAAAAGGACATGTAAGTAATTCAAAAAAGCGTTTAA
>JAQGBT010002463.1:0-23974 GCA_034698585.1 Disparrhopalites patrizii | reverse complement strand
TTTATTTCATTTAGAGCTTATTGAAAATGATGATGAATATACTTGAATAAATATACACATACATTTATCCTTTAAAAATTCGGCTTATGCCTCTTTCCCTAGAGTGAGCTTTTTTTGGACTTAATAACAGCTGGTTCGGGGGCAGTTAGGAAAAAGCCCTAATTCTTTCTTGCACAAGCAATCGATTCAAATTGTCGTGAAAGTTATATAAATTCCAATTAAAGATACCAACTCCCAATGCCAGTAATGCCTCAAATCTGTGCGAGGCGGTATGCGCTCATGCATTCGTGAACATGCAATTATTGATTGTCCCATTTGTGGATTTGCATTAATTCGTTGTAATTGTAATGGCAACCCGCTGCGTGGGATACGTGAGTGTTTATGAGAAACTGTAGGAACAGTAGCTTCAAAAGCGTAGGGTTATTAACGTAATAACGCAGCCAAAAATAATTGGATTTACGTATGACAGGAATGTTACATCCAAGTGCTGGTTTTCACCGGTTGTAACATTCCTCTCACACGCTCCTCGAATCCCACAGAGGCAATTTGTTTTTTTTTTTTGTTTTCTTACGTCCTAAAATTTTCGTAAAAAGCTACATGGATCCTTTTTTATTTTCATTTCAAAATGGTTAACGCTAAAAGGAGCTCCAGCTTAGGTCCCAACACGAACGCAATGAAAATTTCCTACAACTGGAAAGCACATTTTCTGCCCCGGATATTTGCCTTCACCATGAAAACGTTTCATGTGCAAGCCAATCCTAGCGTGGGTTGTTACGTTTACGCTTTGAAGATTCCCTACGATTGGACCGCATTCTTTCTAGGCACGACAGTCCGACTAGTGTACGATGATGGGAAAAACGTTTTCGTTGTCAAAAATTGCTCCTTATTCCAAAGGGTAAAAAATTTCATATTTGAATTTCTTCAGCATTGCATTCAAATTTTGGGGTACTAAATACTAACGCTGATACATTGGGGCCTCTATATTACAACACTGAAAGGAAGGAAAAAAATTATACTGTGGAGTCTCTCTATAACAACACTGAAGGGCATGGCGAAAAATATTGTTACAGTGAAAAGTTGTTATATAGAACATAAGATATGTTGCTTATATGTACGAAGGGCGCAAAAAATAATGTTGTTATAGGGAAATGCTGTTATAAAGAGACTTTTTATATGGAGACTCCACTGTAGTTACAAAGAAATGTTGTTATATGAAACAATGTATTTTATATGTGCGAACGGTTAGAAAATTGTATTGCTAAACAGAAATTTGTTATAAACAAGGTATGACACCGGAATCCGTATTTGAATTCAAATCGAAATTATTATTATATTTTTTAGTATTTTTTTCGGAATTATATTCATATTTTTCAGTATTTTAATCGGAATTAGAATCCATATTGTTGTGAGAAAAATATTTTAATTGGAATTTATAATTACAAATAAATTCAAATTCGTATTCCAAATTGGACATTTGTATTCCGATACTCTATTGGAATTCGAAAATCCCTTCATTACGTTGCTATTTCCCTCATTCGGACAGGTTTGTTTTGGCAAAATCAATGTATTGTCACGATGATTGTTTCGATTGACAGTAATATAACTATTTCGTCCGTGAAAGCATCGTTTTTTGCCAAATCAGATTCGCGGAGCCAATTAATACTTTTGTGTATCGATTTTGCGTTTATTTTCAGTTACAAATTATGCCAGGTTGTATTGCAAATAAAAAAAAAAGGATTCGAGAAGTGTTTGAATATACGTATGTATTCATATGTATGAATATTTAAATAAATTGTATTGGAATTAAAATTTATGTTCTAGATACCCGAAATTTCAATTTGTATTCATAATTAAGAAAAACACGTATTTCAATTCGAATTTTAATTCAAATTTTAATTTATATTTGTTTGGATGCCATACGTTGCGATCGACTGTTTAAATACTAACCCGGATAATAACGGTTTTTGCAGGTAGCCTCTGTTGCCGCCTACATATTATATGGCATCTCGTCTCTTTACGGCCTGTATATGATGGGACAAGCGCTTCTGCATAACAAGAGCAATATCGTGGCCTACTTCGACTTTCTCAGCTTCGTCAGCGTTAATTTCGGGCATTACGTTCATGTCTACATCCACTGGTTCCGGCTGGATTTGGTCAGAGCCTTTGTTCACGCCATCCAAATCAGCCCAATTGCGGAGAACTCAAGACCGTCGACGTGGAAAGTACATACAAATACACTTATTTATCATTTATTTTATACATAAGCAAGCGTCAAAACTTACAATTAGCTCTAGCAACTGCACCAAAAATTTTCTTTGACATTGATTTCTTTGATTATATAAATTTCAAAATTTTGGGTGCCTGTAGATTATTTTGATTTCAACATGCCTGTGCATTGTCTGCTCGTACCTCGGTTTTATGTGGATGGTACTTCATCTTCTCCCAAATTTCTTGGACGGACAAGCGTTTCGACAAGTCATGGACATCAAAGCCAGGGAATTGTTTTGGTGGGATGGTAATTCTTCTGCACAGCCACCATTCATTCTCTCAGTTTTGGCATTTGCCGCCAAAGCATTTGACTCCTATTTTCTCCATATCGGCGAGACTGTCTATACCATGCTGATCCTCTCTTGCTTCTACTATATACTTTGTGATTGCACGCGCGCCATCCACGAGCCAGGACGGAGTGTCCCGGAGGTATTTTAGCAAATATTTTAGCAAAATACGCTTGCGCTCTTCGCATCACTAATTCTATGATTATATATATCCAATATATTTTTGTAACAAAAGGGCTTTTGAATGGCTATAATTAAGTATGCATGTGTGATGTAGGTACTCAAATTACTCCGACAGTACGAACAAATGGTGAACATCACGAATGAATATCTGAGCCTTTATGCGCTCCATTATCTCTCTGCTACAGTGACATATGCTTGCATCCACTTTTTTGATACTCTCAGCAGTCCCTCCCGTCTTTGGAGAATCAGCTCGATCATCTATTTGACATATATGACCTACTTTTTCTGGACTATTTCCAGGATTTCTGTGCAGGTATAAATATGAGTCAATAGTGATTGAGATATGCTTAAAATTTGTAGCGCCGTGCTGCTCATATATTGAATTTAGTCCTCTTTTAATTCTGAAATTATAATTTTGAAATTAGCACAAACTCATTAAAAAGTGGTTGTGGACCCGTAAAAATTATCTGGAGGTTCCACAGCGCCAGCTGTCGCTGCTGTTGTTTAATTTGACCGAATTCAAATTTGGATTCCGAGTTTGTCGATTTTACACCTTCACGGCTGGAACTTGTGGAGAGGTTAGTGAGCATCCTTGCACGAAATTAAGAATGCCTTAGTTTATCTTTGGATGAATGAATCCTGTTCTGTTTGCTAGTTTTCTAAGGTGGAATTCCTTCTTGTAATAACTGGAATTGTATTTTGTTTTGCGATTTAGCTCTACGCTCTAATTATCTCCTACTCGCTTCTTGTGCTGACTTCCAGGCGGTAATCGTGACGCTACAAAAATATCCAGCCATTTGTACAGCACACCGACAAGTTAGATAAAAGAACGATTGTTTCCGACAACTTCCAACCTTTTGGTGAATATCAGGCTCATTCAAAAACAAAATTATGAGTGGACCATGATAATGAAAAGCGAATAGACATGTATGTATTCGGAAGCACACCATTTAGCCATACTTCAGTCAAACTAAATATCTGTGTTGCATATTTTACTCATTTTCAGTTTAAAATAAACGACAACTTTACAACTTGAAATTCCCACTGTGGCTGAGTTGCCCACTGTGTTGATCACCGCTGATTCTGCAATCACACAGTGTACGTGTACACTACAGTCGGCTCTCACCATCATAGTCCTCTCTGTAAAAGCACTCTCACTATAACAGCAGTCAGCGATCCCCCCGAGAGCTTTACCAAGTAAACGGCTCCTTCTATACAAAAGCACTTGCTATAACAGCACTTTGCCTATAACAGCAGGATTTTACCTTCCCTAGACCACATTTCTCTCACTATAACAGCATTTTCTTTCTATAACAGCATTCAAATAAGATCAAATAACCCTTTAAAATTAACTGTTTCTCTATAACAGCACTTCAACTATAACATATCGCAATTTTATTCTTTTTTCAACAAAAATTCTTCATTTTGGGAAAATTGCGTAAATATTGAAATCATCTATTAAATTATCAATGCTATATCTAAAATTGCTGTTAATTAATCAATATTATTATTTTTTTGCTAAGTTTTCTATAACAGCATCTCACGTTACTGGCGTCTGATTTTGGTCCAGAAGTTTTTCTTACTTGACAAGATTTATATGTTTTTTCATTGACGTTTAAAATCAAATGCGAAAATGTTTAAGGCTACATATTTTGATTCCCATGTACGAGTTGATACAGTGGAGTCTCTCTATAACAAGTCTCTTCATAACAGCATTTCTATATATCAATATTATTTTTTCCGCCCATCGTACATGTAAAGTATACATATTTAATATTCCATGTAACAACATATCCCCGCAACAATATTTTTTCCTTCCCTTTAGTGTTGTTATAGAGAGACTCCACTGTAGTGATTATTTTTCCGTTGAAAAGAAACTCCATCGTGGGTGGTAAGGGTTACGTGTACCCAATGAAAATTGCATACGACTTGACCGCATCTTCTTTGGCCCAGCTATTTGCATGCATCGTGAAAAATTTTCTGTTAAAACCAGCCCCAGAATTGCTATAATTACTTGCACGCTTTGAAGAATGCCTAATACTGGACGGCTTTCTGTCCGACCAGAAAAATATTTTTGTTGTAAAAAAGGGTTGCTTATTGCAACGTGTGAAGCGTTTGATATTCCTATTTGTATTTTTTCAGCATTACATTCACATTTTGGGATACTATAGCATTGATAATGAGAGATTCCACACAACATGTAGGCGGCAACAGAGGCTGCCTGCAAAAATCCTTACTATCAGCGATAGTATCATTGAATGTGGATTCAAGGCTGAAAAAATTCAAATACCAAATATTTTACCCGTTGAAAGAAGCAACAATTCTAACTATTAATCGTCCACATGCAATAATCGATTGTCCCATTAATGAATGTTTATGAGAATAAGCGAGGAATAACAATATTATGCTATTTTAGGTGCACTAGCTTCAAAAGGATAGGGGTATTAACGTAGTTATAAAACCAAGGATACCTACTTGAATTTAATTATGATTGGAATGTGAAATCCACGGTGTGTCTTCGATTCTGTTTATCATTACAACTTCTAAGTTCCGATTAAAAATACCAATTCCGATGGCCAGAAATGGTTGACAGTCCTGCAATGCGCTCATTGAATCGTTCACATATGTAATAATCGATTGTCCCATTAGTACATTTGAATTTTAATTAGTCTTAGATAATTGTAACTCCATGCGGTAGGGATGTTTATGAGAACACGCGGAGAAGACCAATTTTAGGTACACTAGCTTTTAGGTTCACAATTTAAGGTACATACGCTTCAACAGGATCGGGTTATTAACGTAATTATAAAATCCAGGATAATTGAATTTAATTATGATGGGAATGTAAGATGCACGGTGTGGTTTTTATTTTTACAGACTGATACAATTCATGAATCCATTCATACACTCTTTTAATTCTGCGGAGGCAACTTGTTTTCTGATATTTTCTTGCGTCCTAAACTTTTTCAACGTAACGAGGTACTTTTTTTTTATTTACGTTTCCAAATAACTGTGAAAAGGGTTCACGCTATTTTGATTGCGATGTACAAGTTGATGGGGATTAATTATGCTAATATGTATACGACGCATGTAATAACCAATAAGTACTGAGCAGCATTTGGATTATATATGGTTGTTTACAACTCTGAAGGCTGTTTATGAGAATAAGCAGGAACGGCAAATTTTGTTGCTATTTTAAGTACACAAACATTAAAAGCATAGGGTTGTTAGCATAATTATAAAACCAAGGTTATTTAAATGTAACAATCATTGGAATGTAATATACGGGGTGGGGTTTTTACCGGCCGTGACAGTCCACTCGTACACTCTTCTAATTCTACGCAGTGAATTTGGTTGCTCATATTTTCTAACGTCCTAAAATTTTTCTTTGTACGAAGGCACATGCTTTTTCTTTTTCATTTACGTTTCCAAATAATCGTGAAATTGTTTAAAGCTATTTTGGTTCCTGTTCATAGTGTATATTTTTCCTAACGATCTAACGCTTATGGCTTCGCGATGTGTTAAGCGGAAGTTACAAGAAAAACTGTTGGTTTAGTTTTAAATGACACAGGTATATACGGCGGAGTCTCTCTATAACAAGTCTCTTTATAACAGCATTTCTATACAAGAACATTTATTTTTTCCGCCCTTCGTACATATAAGGTGCATATTTAATGTTCTATATAACAACTTTTACCTATAACAATATTTTTCGTGCTTCCCTTCAGAGTTGTTATATAGATACTCCACTGCACTGTGTGTATATGTATATTAGCGTAAGCACCCACGTTGGTTTTTCATCGGCTACACAAGTCTTTTCATGCACTCCTCCCATTCCGCAGAGGCATTTTGTTTTCTTATGATTTCAGTCGTCCTAAAATTCTTATGTGACAAAAGTTATATACTTTTTTTTAATTTTCATTGACGCTTACAAACAGCAGTGAAAATGGTTAGGGCTATTTTGATTCCTTTGTACAAGTTGATAGGGATTATGTTTCCTTACTGCAGCATAGATACCTATACACGTACGCAATGAAAACTGCCTGCAACTGGACAACATGGTCTTTCTCCCAGGTATTTGCCTGCATCCTGAAAACTTTTTCTATAAAAACCAGCCCAAGCGCGGGTTGCTACGTGTACGCTCTGAAGATTGCTTATGACTGGACTGCATTTACTTTGGGCACGCCCGTCCGGCTACAATATGACGTCCAACAAGGAACTTTTGTAGTAAAGAAATGTGGCTTCTTTCAACGGGTACCGCATTTTATATTTAAGCCTAAGCATAGCGTTTAAATTTTGGGATTTAAGTTCTAACGCAGATAATAAGGGATTTTACAGATAGCCTCTGTTGCCGCCTACATATTATATGGCATCTCTTCCATGTATGGCCTATATGTGATGGGACAAGAGCTGCTGCAAAACCAGAGCAATATCGTGGCATACTTCGACTTTCTCAGCTTCGTCAGCGTAAATTTCGGGCATTATGTCCATGTCTACATCCACTGGTTCCGGCTGGATCTGGTCAGAGCCTTTGTTCACGCCATACAAACGAGTCCGGTTGCGGAGAATTCCGGACCGTCGGCATGGAAAGTACACAAAAAGCAATAATCTGATTTATCATTAACTTTGGCTATATTCAAGTGTGAAATTTCTAGGATATTGAGCGCTAAATATACTTTAAAACTTTGGATGGCTGTAGATCATTTCGATTGCAACAATCGTTTGCATTGGCTGCGTGTACGTCGGCTTTTCATGGCTAGTGCTTCCGCTTCGTCCAAATTTTGCTGAGGGTCAAACGATGCGGCAGATCATGGACATCAAAGCCAGGGAATTGTTTTGGTGGGACGGGAATTCTTCCGTACAGCCACCATTCATTCTCTCAGTTTTGGCATTTGCCGCCAAAGCCTTTGACTCCTACTTTCTCCATATAAGCGAGACTGTCTATACCATGCTGATCCTCTCTTGCTTCTACTATATACTTTGCGATTGCACGCGCGCCATCCACGAGCCAGGACGGAGTGTCCCGGAGGTATGTTAGCGCCATGCAAATAAGCTTGCGCTCTTAGCATCACTATAATTACACGAATTTATGTCCTACATATTTGTATAACGAAAGGGCTTTTGAATTGCTAGAGCCACATTGATTAAGTACTCATTGTGATGTAGGTACTCAAATTACTCCGACAGTACGAACAAGTGGTGAACATCACGAATGAATATCTGAGCCTGTATGCGCTCCATTATCTCTCTGCTACAGTGACATATGCTTGCATCCACTTTTTCGATACCCTTAACAGTCCCTACCGTCTTTGGAGACTCAGCTCGATCATCTATTTGACATATATGACCTACTTTTTCTGGACTATATCCAAGATTTCTGTGCAGGTATAAGTATATTAGTTAATCATGATAAAGATATATGTAATTCTTTGTAGCGCCCTGCTGCTTATATATTGGCGTTAGTCCTCTATTTTATAATTCTGAAGTTATTATTTTGAAATTAGCACAAAATCATTAAGAAATGGTTGTGGACCGGTAAAAATTATCTGGAGGTTCCCCGGCGCCAACTGTCGCTGCTGTTGTATGATTTGACCGAAATTAAATTTGGGTTCCGCGTGTGTGGATTTTATACCTGTACAGCTGGAACTTGTGGAGAGGTTAGTGGGAATCTTTGAGCGCAATGGAGACTGCCTCTCTTCATCTATTGAAGATACTGAAACACTTCTTTATTAGTTTTGTAGAACAAAATTGTTGGTTGTATTAATTGGGATTGTATTTTTGTAATTGCGGTTTAGCTCTACGCACTTATTATTTCCTACTCGCTTCTTGTCCTGACTTCCAGGCAGTAATTGTGAATGACGCTACAAAAATATTCAGCCATTACAAGAACACGCCTACCTCCAAAATTAGTTCAAAAGGACCAATTTTTTTTTGACATAATTCCAACCAAATGATGCCTTGCCAGACTCCAAATATTTTATTATTTTTGTGCTATATTAACGGAAATGTCATTTACGTAATACATTTTTAATGGGAAAAATAATTTCATTTGAAAAAGAATTAATGCAAGATTTGTATCGGAATCGAAATCCCTATTTAATGATCGGAATTCCATAAAAATCCAATTAAATATCGATTCCGATTCCGATCTTTTTTAGTTGCCACTTCAGGACTGTTTTGCATAATCTGTGTTTGAATATAGGAATACATATAGGCTGAATTTACATATTCATGTTATGCTTTTATGGATTTGGCACCCATTTAACTTTAACCTATCTCAGTTTTACTAACGATAGTTTCCGTTATGTTATGTATATACATACAATGATTATGTACATACTACATTGTAGTTGCAGTACCATTGTAGTATGTATGTACATAAAATGTAGTACCTTTTTTGTTATTTAAACTTCAAACTTAAACGCAAGCAAAAAAATGCATTTAAATTTTTTTTAGGGGGATGTTCAAGCTGATTGAATTTTACAGTAAAAAATTGCTAGGTTCGACTAATTGTGTTAATAATTTGCATATTTTCGGTAATTTTTTAGGCTAAAAAATAGCTGCGTTAAAACTGTGGGTACCGTGTTAAATGCACTATGAACTACTCTGTGATTCTTGAGAATAACGTGTTTGTTACTGAACAAGAATATGTAAAAACAATAGTACTTATTCCGTATGTTGCTAAAGATCCGAATCGGAATCGAAAACCGAAAGATCCGAAAAATTATGGATTGATTAGAATTCAATCCGTATAAAAAATAAAAATCAATCCAAATCAGAATCAGAATTCAAAAGAAAAATTTGTGATCTGAATGGAAATCCGAATCGGTATTATTTTTTGGATCTCCATCCCTGATTGCGGGTCTACCATTTTTTATTCAAATCCGACAAATTGTTGGCATTTGATGGCGGTTTTTTGAAAAGCAATAAAAAAATCACAATTTCTGAGAACTGATTGTTTTATTTAATTTTGATAGACAATTAATTTATGATCCCACGGCCGTAGAAAATGTAAAATAAAATGCATTCTTTCTATACACAATTTTATTTTGAATCCATCCAAAAATGCCCCATTCAATTCGTTCTGGAATTTACCAGGTCAGGACAATTTTTACGCGCCAAGTTCAAAAACATTTTTTTGGCGAACTCTAAATTTTTTATTATATAATTAAAAATACCGAGCAGATGCTTTTTTCAAATCAATTTAAAAATTAAAAATTAATTTAATTAAAAATTATAATTTATTTATTAAAAACTACGAAAAGCAGCTATTGAGCAATTTGCAAAAGATGGTTTTTAAAAAAAAAATTTGTCATCTTTTTGCGTGTATACATACATATGTATGTGTGTTCAAATTCAATATTCAATAATCGCGTCGTCTGAATGGTTTGAAATTATTGATTTAATTACATACAGTTTAACATTTAGCACTGCTATCAGTGCTATCACGAGCCAGAAATATTTTTACCTAACTCTCCGTGAAATTTTACACTGAAAACGTGTTCTATAAATATATTTTGGCCTCTCGAGGCACATTCCAACGTCTGTTTAATATAAACAAATAATTTTTGAACTTGGTGCGAAAAAACGTCATAACTTGGCCAATTCCAGTCCGATATGAATGGGACATGTTTTAATGGACCTGCAACATTCCGCAAAATTCTGTGCATTCATCTTGCCTTTTCGGTTTTGTAAAACTTCTGAAACATTAAAAAATTTACTGTCCCTGGAAGCAAAAATTGAAAGCATCGATTTTGCGTAAACGTTGCTTTTTTTAGAAAAACCGGCCATAACTTGGTCAATAGTGATGGGATCGGGATGAAACAGAATTCCTGGATTCATATGAGCATTCTGCATGAAACATGTGTTGCGTTTGTTTCCCACCGTTGGGTGAACATAAAGATAGGGGAAGGCCTGGTAAGTTGGTTACATCCGCAATAATCTACACATACAAATATATAATGTAGTGCACAAATCTTGTAAATTTATCATGGAACGAGTCTTCCAATGGTCAGATGGTTACGACTTACGACATTATTTATGTATATGAAATCATTAAAATCATTTGTAAACACATTCGGAAAAAAATACTGCTGATGCTGATAGTGGTGATGTCAACTGCAAGTGGAAAGTGGCTACGACCGTAAGCCTGTAAACACACAAGAAGGAGCATTAGAAAAAGATTCATTATAGACAAGTGAGCCGATTTCTCCACCAAATGACACATGTTCAAAATATTTATATTAGCATACTACTCATTACTGGGATATTACACTGACAAAATTACAGCCGTACGTGACAAAGAATCGTAAAAGAGCTCCTTCAACATAAACAAAACCTTTGATCGAAAGTTTTGGGAACGAACAACGCACACCAATTCTTACCAAACCCGTCGTGTCACATACAATAGGAGAAAAAAGTTTTTATTTTTACCATAAACAACCTAACATTTTTAATTTTTATCACGGAAAAGCCATTAACCCGAAACATGTATACTTCCGCGTCCGTTTTACGTTCTAAATCGTTAAAATAAAACACCATAGGAATAATTTAATGCACATCAATGACAGAAGCAACAGAAGGCTCGATGAGCAAACAAAGTGCCCGTTACTCCACATGTCATGCGCGGTTCAACGCAATGATCGAGCTGTAGGTTTAAATTTTGTTTAAATATCCCAAAGACAATGACTGTTTCCAACTAAGGGGCAAGCAGAGTTGGAATTTGAAAAGAAAGAATTCAACCATCAACACAGAATATTTCAACGATGGGTTTTTTTCAGTTCATTTTTTCTTCGTTAAACAATGGTCAGAAGGCAACTAAATGAGGGACGCATCACTTCAGAATTCCAATACTTTCAAACTTTTTTGTAGCCTCGCTTTCCGTCAATATTTTTAATTCTGTATTGTATTGCACGCGTAAAAAACTCGATAACTTGTTCATTTCCACAATCAAAGGTCTTATTCAACTGTTTCAGTCCGACGTTTACAGTTTTATATGAACCTATAATAAAGAACGTTTTCAGAAAACTGTCGGAAGCTAAGATCCTTTGAATCGCTTAAGATGTCAAATGTGAAGTAATTATTACAAGAATTTTTGTCGTTTACTACTAGATTCATTGATTTTTTTTCCAGTCACGCATTTTTACCATGCCATTGACTATTGACTACAGTGGACTCTCGGTATAACAACCATGAAGGGAAGAAAAATAGATTGTTATATGGAACATTAAATATGTACACTACATACACGAAGGGCTGAAAAATAAAGTTGTTATAAAGTAAAAGTTGTTATAAGGAGAGTTGTTATAGAGAGAGTCCACTGTATATGTACATTTTGGTTTCGAATCGTGGTCATTGTCATGTGGTTCTGCCTGCATTTGCTCTCTTTGAACGTTTGAACTTCTTGGGGTAGCCGAGGCTGGAATGGGCGACAAGGAGCTATGCGAGATTTTTCCGATCATCCCATGTGAGATTGGAAACAAGTTTGGCTGAAATTCAATTCAAGTGTCGAAAAAATTACGACATTCCATGCGGGAATTTCTGCATTTTATTCTTTGACGTAAAAAAATGTTACGATGGTTTCTTCGATAAACAAAGCCTTCATCCATCACCCGTAAAATTGTATTAATCTTTAAATGTTTTAATAAAAGGGGCTAATCTGAGGCCAATTTGAACATCTCTATCAAACTGTCATTTGTTTTACTTTGTGCTTTGATATACTTAAATAGGACATGCATGTGTCGTTATAGAGAACACTTTTATTACTTGTTATTTTATTATTTATTTTGTGTATACACATTGTGGTCTGCTTCCACACGTTATCTGGTAAAAGGAATGCTGTTATAGAGAGCTTAATTCTATAGTGAAGCACTTCCACGTTAATAATTGATGATTGAGATTGATTAAAAATATTATCAACGAATCAGAATACCTACCATTACACATTACATATGCACGTATTAGGAGCACAATAGTTCAACGTCATGGAAAGCATATTAAAAATGTCCAAGAGAAAGTTTCAGAGAGGAAACTTAATTCACGAAAATTAGACTACAAAAACAAGTCTAGTTTAATTATCTACATATAATACTACTCGTAATACTACACATAATACTACTCGGGAAGGTTCACTACGTCCGCAAGAAAAATAGGAAAGTTTCTTCGCCACAATTGAACCCTTGGCAATTGGTGGCAGTCCGAGTAATGAAGAGCCAAGCCATGGTCACTCTCGCAAACAAATCGGCACTCCTGGCACAATCGGTACGCGTATGCTTGAAAGTCAGGGGCTACTTCCAAATTTAGGTACTCGTCCGTCTTAATTTCGCCCTCCATCTTGATCTGACCTTCCACTTTGATTTGGCCTTCCCTCTTAATCTCCGACGTATCCGCTAATTCGATTTTAATTTTAGATCTGTCCTGATCAATTTTTATGACGTCCTTATGGAAGATTCTGGCGTGGGCTTCGAGAAGACGATCTGATCGGAAGACTTGTGAACACACAGGGCAGGATAAGGACCCGTCCCTCATATGGATCTTCTCATGGCGCTGGCAACTAGACTTTTGAGTAAAGGCTTTGGAGCAGAAAGCACATTTGAAGGGCTTCTCCCCCGTGTGTGACCTCTCGTGCCTTTTGACCCTCTGGTAAGCTCCCGCGTAGGGACAGAAGCGGCATTTGATTCCTATTTTAGTGTCTTCTGCAGATCGCTCGAGCTCTCCCTCTTCCGCTGAGGTTGGCCCCTCTTCCTCCCGGGCATCATCTTTCGCCTCTGAATTCCTACTTATGACATCGAAATTTCCTACTGGCAAAGCCGTCATATTCTGTTGGCTATTATCCAGTTTCCTTTTTCCTCTCCCGCGTTGCTTGGCATGTTTCAGTTCCTAGGGGTGAAATTTTTTCATAAGCAAGTTTAATTAAATACGATACTGGAGTTTCTGGGTTAGAGTTCCGTATTGAGTGCTTTATTTTCAGTTCGACATTGAAATCGTACTTGTAATCGATTTTTCATGTATTTGGGCGGAACTCGAATTCGATTAAAAAACCAAGTAGAAATAAGCAAATAAGTACCAATTTCAAGTTTATCTAATCAAGTGCCAAACTGAGAACTAGAAATTGCAGGAGTTCTCCAGAAGTTAATACGAAATCCAACTCACAATTGGTACTCGCGAGTATAATTGAGATTTCAATTGCGACTATAGCAATCAAGTTTTTTCTAGATAAAATGACGAGTGACATTCTTTCCTGAACAAAAACAGGACTTTTATAGTTTAGAACTCAACTAAAAACGAAAACGGAATCCAAAAGTTAAAATTTAATGCTTTAACTCAGTGTTATTGAAGGTTGTGGTTTGAGCATGAAAAATACTCGTCATTCAAATTGGTTTTGGACTGAATTAGCAATCAAAAATCCGAACTGGACAATTTAAATAAACGAGTATACTTAATCAATTTCGAGTCCCTTACAAAATCTCGACGTATCAAGTATGAGTGTCTGACCAAAATTTTCCGAACTTGCAACTGAACTTGATACGGAAAATACTCAAAAATTGAACTTGAACATATAAGGAACTCTATTCTGGGTGCAAAATTGGCAGCTAGAAAACTTCACTTTAACATGGAGACTTACGTGACGAAGTTTGTTGGATTTGTACCTATACCGTTTCGGGCAATATGAACATGAATAGGGTCGTTCCCCGGTGTGGGTAAGCACGTGCATTTTGACGTAGGTGGTTTGGGCAAACCACTTGGGGCACAATGGACACTTGTAAGGCTTCTCTCCCGTGTGTGTCCGCTCGTGGCTGGTCACGGCATATCGTCTGGAGTTGTTGTAGGGACAGAATTGACACTGATACAGCTGTTGACCTTTCTCACCGATAAAAGATACCATCTTGGGCTGTTGACTGTCAATAACCTTTTTCCTAATGGTCGTTCTCACCGGATTTTTCACTGGGGACATAACTGAAAGCTCTGAGTTCTCATGGTGTAATGTTTGGTGTCGTTTCAGATTATTCTTTTGCCTAAAGGCCTTGGAACAGTGTGAACATTTATAGCGCTTTTCCCCTGAATGAGACCACTCGTGATTCTTCCGGTACGTGCTCCTAGCGAAGGTTTTGGGGCAGTAGTTACATTTGTAGGGCTTCTCTCCGGTGTGAGTCCGTTCGTGATCCGTCCGTTTTTCCTTCCTACTGAAATCTTTAGGGCAGAAACGGCATTTGAAGGGCCTCTCAGTCAAGTGAACCCGCCGGTGCACCACGACTTGATGGCGGACTGAGCTGGCAAAATCACAAAATGGACACTGGAACATAGTAACCTTTTTAACATGCCCTTCATCCTTGGTTTCGTGAACCTTCTTCAGTCCGTTTTTGAGATGACGACGCTCGTGAGTCTTGAGTCTCCAGGCAACAGCAAAGGATTGGTCACACATGGAGCACTTGTGCGGTTTTTCGGTTGGGTGGATTCCTTGGACGTGGTTGTAGCGGTTTGAAGGAGTTTTGAAGGCTGCTTCGCAATGGGGGCATTTGAACAGCCGTTCGGTGGAGTGGCTCCTCAAGTGATTTTGTAACCGTTCTTTTTTGGTGGTGGTATAGGGGCAATGCTCACAATGAAATACTTTTTCGCCATTACTGGACCGTGTCCCTGGATTGTGTTTTCCGGTATTTTTTTCTAGATTCTGTTTTCCGGTATTTTTGTCTAGATTCTGTTTTCCTGTATTTTTTTCTAGATTCTGTTTTGCGGTATTTTCTAGATGTTGTTCAGATCTTCCCATCTTCTTATTGATCTCGGTCCTAATAGTTTTACGGGTTGTGATACTGGACTTGGACGGGTTGGAATTTGTAGCATCTGAATCTTCCTTTTCTTGTCGGAGAATGACGCTTAGGCCAACAATTTTTTTGGCCGACTTTATCTTTACCTTTACAGCCTTTGCTCTTCCGTTTTGATTCACCGCCTCTGCCTTGTGTGACTGGGAATTCGGAGATGCTTTGTTTTTTGGATGGTCATTGACGCTTTGAGGGGAATCCTGCCTTTCCTCACTGAAAAGCTTCCTCGGTTGCCGAATCCTGCCGGATTTGCTGGTGGTTGTTGTTGTACTTTCGGGTGGGATTTCATTGGATTTCGTCAGGGATTGGATTGAGCCCGAGTCACTGGAACCACTCTGATCCTTGCTGTGCTTCTCCAGAATGTGCTCATTTTTTGCCTTCTCACTCGCGTAGGAGCGCGTGCAGTGGGGACAATCATGGAATTCCAAGGTAGTTTCCTCGTAAAATGGCAAGGCATGTACCGGGATTATGACTTTCGAAACACCAACTTCAACTGGGGGATGACTAATTACCGTTGACCCCATGGTGGTTTCCTGATATTCACTGCTTCCCACCCTTGATGATGTTCAGGTCACCCGAGTGTTCTGAAACCCGCCCATATGGGATAAAAAAATCGAAAAATGTTACAATTTCAAAGCTTACACAACATATAACAACGAATAGGCAGCTGCAACCTGCAACCAAACCAGCAATAGGTCTGAGATAGAAACTATGTACCTTATGCAGACAACTTATACAGTAATTGTAATTACTCGTATACCCGTTATTAATGCAAGACTGTTAACCCCCATCACGTATTAAAGTATTATAATTTAGACCACACAAAACTAACGTTTGGACATCTATATCTTGAAGACGCTTGAAACAACTAAAACTCTGCACCGAATCTACCAGCGGCACCTAACCAGCACCACCTGTCTCATCCACTTCCATCAATCAAGTTTCAATCCAAAATCAACCAAATTTATACAAAAATCAACATTTAAATCCAAAATCAACCAAATTTAATCAAAAATCAACATTTAAATCCAAAATCAACATTTAAATCCAAACTCAACATTAAAATCCAAAACCAACATTTAAATCCAAAATCAACATTAAAATCCAAAACCAACATTTAAATCCAAAACCAACATTTAAATCCAAAACCAACATTTAAATCCAAAATCAACATTTAAATCCAAAACCAACATTTAAATCCAAAATCAACATTTAAATCAAAAATCACCATTTAAATCCAAAATCAACCAAAACTGCGTACATGCATGTACAAACCAAGTTGTTTTTACCTTGTAAAACTAGACTGGTGGCACTTGTTCTAGCTTCCCAGGTTCCAATTACGACTCATTCAGATTAGGAATAGGCCTATTGACCTGAACTGTTACTTCACTACAAGCTAATTAGACTAAGCAACTCCGACAACAGACTGAATAAGGTATAGCTGAGTAACTCATCCAGAAATAAACTGTACAAGACACGAACGGATTGTTCGTTCCTTCCTTTTTTTTTGTTAATATAGTGTGCTGGGTGCTGGTGTTAGTGATAGTGCTGAGCGTTTAGGAGTTCATGTCTGATTGTCACTTGTCACGCATATTGGTATTTGCAAATACATGTCTGGAGAAAAAGTCCAAAGAGGTTGTACGAAGGATATCACAAGGTTCACAAATAATACAATAATACACGTAAACACGTAGGAAAATATGTAAATGAAGAGCTAGTAAGGAGGCTACGAAGGAGGATGAGAGAAAGGGAGAAGGAGCAAGAGGGAAGAGCATGGAGCGAAGCAGCCAAGTGTTCAAAAGAACATAATAAAGGGCAATAGGAATTTCTCATTATGTAGTCTGCAAGTCTGTATGCATACGATAGCAGCAATAGTGAATATAAATATAAAGAACAACCTTCCTTGCGGTATTTTTGAGCCACACGAAGGGATACGCAGGACTTGGAAGGGTATGCGAAGCATGTTTTTGTGTGATGAGTCACACCGTTACACGTATTAAAAAAAAACCACTGGAAATAACAATAGCATTTTTTCACTTCAAATTCCAATCAAGGTCTCAAATTCTCCAGCCAGCACACTTCCATTATAATATTGTGACGAGCCGAGCTCCGCTTCGACTCATCCCCCACGTGATTCGACAGGAAAAGTCCTGTCTCTCTCGCCACGATGCAGCGACCAATCTCCATGATCCGTGCATCGGCCCTAGAGCCTGAAGCGTCCGTTTTTTTTATCTTGTCTCCTCTTTTTTTTACTTTGACGAAAAAGCGTCGTTTTTTTTAATGAAAGGAAAGAGTTGGGTTTTTTCCTGAATCATCGTCCAACACCCCAGACAAGACAAGACATTAATCATAAGCATAGTTTCAATAAATAGGTGAGTACAACAGTACAAATAGAAAGTAGGAAGGGAATTACGAAAATAAAAAATAGACAGTGAAAATTAGTGAAGAACAAAGAAATAATTGGAGGCTTGGAGGATTTCGGCTAATCGGATGACATTTTTTCTGCTGTCGGTTGCTGCTGAATAAGAAAGCAATCCTATCGATGTAATCGTTTCGTAATTACTGTTTATAATACATAGTTACAGTGAAGTTTCTCTATAAGAAAACTGAAGGGAAGCGGAAAAAATATTGTTACTGGGAAATGTTGTTATATAGAACGTGCTTTACATGTACGAAAGGTGGAAAAAATAATGTTGTGACAGAATTGTTGTTATAAAAAGACTTGTTATACAGAGATTCCACTGTACTAGTTAGTATTGCGGTTATTTTTTGTAAAATGGAGTAGAATAACAATATCATACATTATGATGGAAATCGGCACCATTCAAGCTATAAGCACAAGCAAGTATAGCAATTGAATAATCAAAATCCTTGAATGCACAATTTACATTTACATACATATGTATGTATGTGTATTATACCAATGTCATCTGTTATTCCATTTGTTTCAGTTTACCCGTATCAAAAAAAGACGGAGGTCAAATGTCGATATTTGGAAGTCGGATTGACTGGCTAAATGCTGCCGCTGGCTTTTCCTGCGTTATTTGCCTAAAGAATTTTCCTCGAACAGGTTCAAACACAACACTGACAACACGTTCTCCAGTGTTAATTGTCATCAATATTGAAAAATAACCCTTTCGTTCTTATTCCTAATTATTCCTTCATGATAATGTGGAGAAACGTGTTAGATTCCTTGCTGTGTCATTTCTGTAGGTGGATTGTTGTCGGGAACCAAGAAGAGTCCGCCGGCACACAAATTGCTCCCACACAAACCAACTGCTCCTGCTTGAGAGACCCTGCGAAGAGCTTCTATTGCACTAAATACAATGGCTCCTTTTCCCCGATTATTCCCAAAGAACTAGATATCCAGTCTATCTAGCCGAATCTATGGATAGAAAGTTCTTAGGTATATTAAAATGCTCTGTTCACATGCTCTGTTTTAATGCGTTTCAACCGTTTTCTTAGAATTAGAAAAAAACGATTTTGTAGAAGAATCTTATGGATTTAAATCCTTACGCAGGAAGTAAAGTGGGGATTACTGCAGGCCGAGCGGAAGCAAGCATGTCGGCCAGATGTGTGGAGTTTTATATTTATACAGTCAACAAGAGCAACCAAGAGATTAAGGAGATCATCAACCGAGATCAGTACTTAATTGAGGATGTCGGCCAAAGCGAGGCGGAGCAGGACGCGGAAGAATTTGGCTTTAGTTTCTATTACTATCAACTCTACTGTGATTGCTCAACTAATCTCTGCAACAACGCTCCATTCACGCTTAGTGAGCAGTTTTACCCCCTAAACAATATGATGCAACTATGCTGCAAAATAGGAACACCATGTTTCCCATGCAGAATTTTATTGTGGATGTAGTAAAAATATTCTCATAAAGAACAAACACAAAATGGCCAAGTTATGGCGAGTTTTCCGCGCCAAGTTCAAAAAGGAGATTTTTGGTTAAATCGTTTTTTGGTTCTGCCTTCAGGAACGAAATAAATGGCAGAACTCGTTTCTAGCGATGAATTAAGTTAAAATACTTCTGAATGGTTTTCGTTGCGATTTGCGATAAAATCATTACATTAGCAATTCTGACAATTGGCTCTAAAAGCCTCACAAACACGTTCAAGCATCAGTACGGCACACTCTTAAGACAAAAATATGGAAATTATTTTTTGAAAATCTATCATCTGCAAAGCTCCCAAAAGTTGCTTTTCATAATTTTGAAGACGTTAATTAATTTAAAAATTACTTTTATTTTGGAAATTTTGATTATATAATAAAAAATATTAATTTCGTCAAAAATTCCTATTTTGGAACTTGGCACAGAAAAATCGCCATAACTTGGCCAATTCCTGTTTGATCTTAATGGGAATATTTTTTCTAGATTTGCAATAAAATTTTGCTCAGAAACCGCACGTTGTTCCAATTTGTAAGGTTGGGAGAACATTAAAAGCTTTGTTCATAAAGGCAAAAACAAAAAAGTAAATTTGTCTCTTTAAATTTTTTTTGAAAAACCCGCTATACCTCGGTCAACGGTCAATGTTGGTCGGTTCGGGATGATTTTTTTTCCTTGAACCACAATAAAATTCTTCATGGAAGCATGCTTCTCCTATTTTGCAGTATTGTTGCATCACGTTGGTTAGAGGGGAGCCATATCGCTTCTGGGAACCCTGTACGTGTACATATGTATGCATTATGATTATGAATCTCGACAGAATGTTTCACTTTTGAAAGTGACACCACACTATGATACATATATATATATATAGTAAAAACTAACGCATATAAATACAAAAGTATTGTTCCATTTTTCAGGTCGACGTGGTTTAACATGTCACTTTTGCATCTATGAAACGACGGGCTTGAAACAATTGGAACCGCTCAATCCGAACTGCAACTGTATCCGACATCCTCGCTCACATTTCAGCTGTCTCATTCATCCGGAGGAAAGTGCACAAAACACGAGATGGCGAGGGGGATTTCTGGTGGCGCCGGAAGTCACGGCCGCATCATTGATTTTGCAAGGTTAATTATATAGGCACATGTGGAGAAGTTCCAAGGAACAATATACGGCCACCCTCCCCTTTAACAGTATGATCCTACAATGACACAGAACGGAAAGCACAAGTCTCTTTATAACAACATTTCTCTATAACAACATTATTTTTTCAGCCCTTCGTGCATATAATCTACATATTTTAGGCTCTATATAACAACTTCTATATATTGTAACTGTAACAATATTTTTAGCCCTTCCCTTCAGAGTTGTTATACAGAGACTCCACTGTATTGCGGATGTAGGAAAAGCCTTCCACGCGAATTGGACAATTCCAGTCCGATCTTAATAGGACGTTTTTTTGCCGAATCTGCAATTTTTGCTTATAAACCGCCTTTTACCTTTTACATTATTGTATACTATAGTATGCCCTTACCGCCTACGGCAGTATTCACGTGAAAAAATTCAAACATTCAAATGGAAGTTGTTTGATACTTGACTTTTTACAAATGGAATCAATAAGTAATTTTCCCGTTAGTGGAAATTCACTTCCAAATGAATACGTGGTAATATATTGAATGGAGGACATCAGCGATTTCAAACTTTTCCCAGTTCCAATCCCTCCATGGTGGGAGGAGGTTAAAAAAATCCGGGATTGGCATTTTCACGGGCTTATTTCTCATCTGCATATAAATAGTCCGATTTTAATAAAACTGGCATGGTTCCTTGACGGCTTATATTTGGATCCGAACAAATCATGTGATCACGGAATGCCGGAATCACGGACATCGTGACACGGGTTTTATACTTATGTCAGGATCAGGACATTTTTCTCCAAAGAAAATAAAAAATACAGTTTTGTCGAATATTTAGATTTTTCAATTTAAAAAAAAATTGCCATAACTTGTGCAATCTGCATGGAATAATGCTCTTTCTAATCTGTGACGTTGTTGCATGTTGCATCCTTTTGCTTAGGGCATATAGCATTTCTTGGTACCTATGTATCCTTTTTACATTCGCAAAATACATGCGTAAATATATGACGATATAGATACATACAGACTTTATCCATTTACTTAATGTAATTATAATTATTATATGTGCTTATACCGTACGTTTCACGAAAGAGGAAACCTTCTGCATATAACTTCTATTGCATATAGCAAAACGTGCAAAAATGAGCTTTAGTTGGTTCAATTGCTACAAAGGCGGGCTTTCCGAATTGCTTCGAAAAATCACTTTTTAACTTTCTATTCTAAAGTTATGGCAACAAAAGAAAAACATTTCCTACGGTACGGCTGTACGGCAGATGGATTTCATTGCACATACGGCGGCTAAAGCGCTCCTATTCATATTTTCCCCTGTTATATACGTCTGTTCTCTAGCTTCTCTCTCCAAGTATTAAATTTTCTCTCTCCTTTTTCTCTGTTTTTCTTTTCCTCCATCTGTTTTTATTTCTCTTTTTGTCTGTCCTTTAATTAATTTTTTATTATTTTCCAATTGAATTTTGTTATCCGTAAATGAATAATACATACATAAAAACAGGGACGGTGAGGGGAAAGGAGCTCCAAGAAGGCCGTGAATACGGCAAGGGTTGCGCCCAGGCAGTGTACACCACGATGGCTGGGAAGAAGCAGGTTGTCCATCGCTTTGCGGCCGTCCAAGTGGATGCTCCCAATGACTCCGCCTGCCTTCCGCCGGAGGATCTCAAGAAGATCAAGATCTTGGATGGGCAGTCCGTCGAGCTGCATCAGCTCTGCGTCTGCAATTCCAACAAATGTAACAGCAAGGCATTTGAAGGGATTGGAAATCTAACGTTGAGCGCCAGCTGGCGAAAAAGCGCGCTTCCTGCATTGGTTTTCGTGCGGGTATTCTTATTAGCACTTTATTGTTGACACATGCGTATATCAGTCTTAAATCATTTATATGTTGTCTACGAATCACATGCAAATACGCAAATGTTGGATGTAAACATGCTGGAATACAATCCCGTGTTTACAGATTTAATAATAAAAATAATAAAAACCAACCCGAATCCCGTGATTAAAATGAATCAACGTGGAATGAATTATTTTATTTAATAGACGTCGACATAATTACGTCATTTTTACGTGTAGTTTGTATTTCACGACCAAGACACGTGATTAATATACTCAGAAAAGTAAAAGGTCTCAAACAATAACAATTATCTAGATGGTACAATTGGATGAAGAGTTGGAGAAAAAAATGGTAAAAGGTGATGAATGATTGCTTAAAATTGTCTTGAGTGAGTTGTGAGTTGCATCTAAAGTCCACTGTGAATGTCGTGTCTCCGTCTGCAGTGATGGAATTCCAGTTCCATGTCATTAACGGCACGCAATTGGCAGGTGTCGGAGTGTAGGGATTGAGATGGGAGCCAAGAGTACTGGGTGTCATATTACTTTTACTTTGCATTGTGGATAATAAAATTACAAGGTCAAAGTCTGGCACCGTGCCACCCCACCAAAAAATTATGGTTTCATGTTTCACTGTATGTAAATTAGAGTTCCTTCTCGGTTCAAGTCAATTTTCGAGTATCAATTTCGGTTCCAAGTTCAATTGCAAGTTCGGAAAATTTTGGCCACACACTCATACTTGATAAGTCCGAACTTTGGAAGGTATATAATCGAAATTGTTTAAGTACTCGTTCATTTAAATTGTCCAGTTCGGATTTCTGATTGCTAACTCCGTACAAAACGAATTTCAATTACGAGTATTTTTCATGCTCAAACTACAACCTTCTATAAAACTGAGTTCAAGCATTAAATTTTAACTTTTGGATTCCGTTTTCGTTTCTGGTTGTGTTCTATAAGCTATAAGGCTCCTGTTTTTGTTCAAGAAACAATGTCCGTCGTAATTTTATCTAGAAAAAACTTGATTGCTAGTCACAATTGAAATCGCAATTCTACTCGCGAGTACCAATTGTGAGTTGGATTTCGTATTGACTTCTGGAGAATTGTGCAGTTTCAAGTTCTCAATTTGGTACTTGATTAGATAAACTTGAAATTATTACTTATTTCTTTTTTTTTTGCTTTTTAATCGAGTACGAGTTCCGCCCAAATACCGACATGAAAAATCGATTTCAAGTACGATTTCAATGTCGAACTGAAAATAAAGCACTCGATAAGGAACTCTATATGTAAGTAGAATAAATCTGTATAAAAGTACCAGCTACAGGAAACTTGAATCACTGTGCATGTGAATAAAGGTATTTCCGTAAGGAATATAATTTTTGATCTTCACTCACCCCTTCCAAGAGACTTTCTCATGCAAAAGTGTACATTTTTTCAAGCCGCACTGACATATATATATATATATGTTTGGCCTTACTTTATTTACAGTCAATTCTCTCTATAACGGACCTCCTTATAACGGTTTTCGCACTATAACGGTGTTTACAAACCCCCCCGAGA
>JAQGBT010002462.1:0-23979 GCA_034698585.1 Disparrhopalites patrizii | reverse complement strand
CTCTCTCTCTTTCTCTCTCTCTTTCTCTCTCTCTTTCTCTCTCTCTTTCTCTCTCTCTTTCTCTCTCAGTCTTTCTCTCTCCTATCTCAACCTTCCTACCCACAATTCCTAGTAAATATGATGATAAAAAAAGAGATGAGTACGGGGAAAGTAAATCACATTATAATGTTGTAGAAAGCAACAACAAATGCAGAAAAAAAAAGACGGGAGAGTAATGATTATAGTACAGAAAATTTTGTGTTGGGAGCTTCCCTCGAATAGTTACAAGTGTATTTAGACAAGATTTTTTTTTTGCCCGTCGCTCTTGATGAATTTTAATAATACGTAATCTAAAAAGGTTAGATAAGGAAGAGAACCGGATGCTCCACGAAGAGGATCCTCTAATGAATGGCAGGACAATAGAAGACCTTTAAATACATACAGGACGGAGTACAAAGCTCGTAAATTGCTTAAGAATAGCAGGAAAAATTGAAGGCCCTTTGTCCCCAATGAAAAGTTAAAGGATCCAAAATTCACTTTATTTATACCGAAAGGGACACATTTGGTCACTTATTGTGTACTCAGCACTTGTATGCATAACCACTTCAAATGAGTGAGGAGAGAAATAGAGAGATCACTCTCTCTCTCTCTTTGTAGCTCTCTCCCTCTCTTCTTGCACCCTCTAATTCCTGTTTGCGCAATAAAGTGCAAAGCAAAAATTATAGGATGGTATTTTACGTAACTGAGAGAAAGGAGAGAGAGATTGTTATCTCGCATCTCCCCGCTTTTACTCGAGCAAACCAAAAGAAAACAAGT
Organism: Disparrhopalites patrizii; assembly: GCA_034698585.1. Classification (NCBI taxonomy): domain Eukaryota; kingdom Metazoa; phylum Arthropoda; class Collembola; order Symphypleona; family Sminthuridae; genus Disparrhopalites; species Disparrhopalites patrizii. Next base: position 23,184 of record JAQGBT010002462.1, on the reverse strand, counting down.
TACACGAGTAGAGCATGGAGTAGATATCTGTATACAAAGGAGATGTAATGTAATAATGATACCAGGAAGGGATGGATGAGAGTGAGAGAGAGAGAGAGAGAGAGAGACGGAGGGAGAGAGAATGAGGAAGATTGAAAAGAGCATTATTTGTGGCCCTCTTTTTGGTATCCCCAAACCAAGCTTTACATCCTCTCTCTCCCTCTCTTTCTCTCTGATGAGTATATATAAGAATAAATGAGTGCTGAATGCATCTTCAATAAAAAAAGGCGAGATCTCAGAGAATGAAATTGAGCTAAATTAAAAGCTTGAGTCACAACTTACAAAATGTAGTCTTTTACACATATTGTCTGTACTAATATAATTCTCTGTGTCAGATATGGGTTCTAACTTATCCTTTTCAAAGACTAAAATTTCATGTCTCCGTCCTACATAATAATACATGGGAGCGTGAGGAACCCGAGAGTCTTTCAACGTCTAAAATTTGCGGTTTTTTAAAAGATTATTATTATAATTCCTCCAATTATCTTTTTTTCTTCACATAAATATAGGCTATGCCGCTCTCAAGCCAAAAAAAAATGTAAGGACTGGAGTATTTGTTTTTTGTACTAAATAATTATGCTGATCTAAAATTTCATATGCAATAATAACTTTAACTTACTTGGTCGGACAAGAATACCAGCTAATTTTCTTAATCCTCAGTTAATTACGGGGAGCGAAGAGAAAAAGAGAGCGTGGAAGAAAGGAAAGGAAATCAGTGTGAAGGGAGAAAGAATCCGAATCTTTGTAACGGCAAAAAAAAAACCCACATTGGGGGGTGGTGAGAAGGAGGGAAAAGATTTACGTCCCTCTTGTACGTCTATTTAAAAGAGAAGCTTTTGACGATTTGTATAGAAGAAATGATAAATGGGCAAAATAATTGTCTGAAATGAATGATATAGAACAGAGTCTTAGAATCTTTTTTTTTTTTTGTGAAAAAAAAATTAGAAATGTTTACTTAGAGTCTTGAGAAACCACTGGTCGGAGCGTATATATTTTTTTTTGAAGATAGAAGAGGGAAGAGTGGGAAAAAACTTTTGGGGGTTCAATTGAAAAGTTAAATGTTGTAAAACCGTTATGAAGTTTGAGGCGAGCCAGATTTTCGAGAGGAGAGAAGGGAGAAAGGAGCAACTGTCACAAGAGCAGGCTGATGTTTGACTGAGCGCTGTGCTTGGGTCAGCCGGTGCCTAAATGGGCTCAAACTGAAATTTAACCCCGCTTTCAGCCCTCCTACTTCTTCAATCTTCTCTGTCTCCTTCAATGTGGAGTCAAATGTGTATACTTTTTCTCATATTTATTCCTGTCTCTCTCTCTCTCCTTTCCCGCACTCTCGATGTCTCTCTGTCTTCCTCACACTCTCACTACGTCTCTCTCTACCTTCCTCACTCCGTATCTCTCTCCCTTATTCAGTCTCTCCCACTCAGTCTTCCCCATCACTCATTGACATTCTCGCTGTCTTGATATGATTCACTATCACACTACTCTTTCTGCTTCTCTCTCACTGAATCTCTCTCTCATTCTCTCCTTTTTCCAATTTCTCTCACTCCTCCCGTCGTTCTCTCCGTTTCTCTCTCTCACTCCTTCCGTCGTTCTCTCCATTTCTCTCTCTTTCTCTCCATTTCTCTCTCTCTGTCTCGTGCTTTCCATTACTCTCTCTCCCGTTCTCTCAATTTCTCTGACTTTCTCTGTCATTATATCTTTTGCTCTCTCGTACTCTCTTTTGCGCTGTCTCGTTCTCTGTGTTTCTCTCTCGTTCTCTCTATTTCTCTCTTTGTGTTTCTCTTCCGCTCTCTCTATTTTTCTCTGCTTCACTCTCACTTTCATTCTCTCTGTTACTCTCTCCTCTCCCACTCTTTGTATCCATAACTCTGTCTCTCTCTCACTCCTCGGTCTTTCTGGTTCTCGATTAACTAGAATCTGGTGTAGTGAATACATGTATACAGATACTATACACTTGCCCCAAGTAGACGAGTAAATGTTATTCCCTGCCGATATCACTCGTGGTGTGGTTATATTTGACTTCACTTTGGTACCACTTCAAACTTGATATACTTCTACATGCACAAATGTATACATATGTATAGATTTGATTTCAAATTTACTATTCCCCGTTCTACTTGCGGGGGAAAAGTGGAAACCTAAGCTGGATTCCACAAGTGATAAGATAATGTTTTTTTGTACTCATTTCAAATGATTATTTGTTACCTTGGAAGTAGAGTTCATTGAGAATATGGTTATATATATATGGATTATATGGAGTAGATATATTATACGAATTATTTTCGGGTAATCCGGGATTTTTTCCAGTAATTCGGGAGACCACTGAATGACTAGGTACTTCAGGGGAGTATTCAATCTGTTTTATAAGCTGTATTGAGGATTTCCAATGCAGACGAACGGACGGACGCGAACGGGGCATTGCGATCCTTATCACTAATTCCATTGCCTTATATATAAACCATATATGTATGACAGTACACAAGTGGCGTTTTTTTATGTATATTAACGTAAATATGTAAACTGGCGGTGATGATGAAGAAAACATACACTGTTGATACATTCCCGCCAATAATATTGCTATACAGCTTGTAAAAGATTTTTTTTTCTTACAGCTCATGCTGAAAATCTTCAGCTCCGTCAATTTCATGCTGGAGGAAATTATGGAATTTTCTGGTTTTTTGTTGATACAACATTTTAATGAAACCCGTACATTTGATTATACGTCTGTATTATGTGTTACGGAAAGAAATGTATAGAAACATGCTTATTTGATCATTCTCGATAAACATATTTTCATATTGCTTTATTTGCATTTTTTTGTGCATGGATGCAATTACGCCCAGAACAGTTTCTCAACCATTTGCAGGACCATCTTATCACTCTAATAATACACGTTTTTTTATTCCTATTTCTGTAGAAGCTACACATTTAAACAAGATTCCTTTATCCACGACCGCAAACACTTCATTTCCCTAAACACTGTAGCCACTAAAAAAAAGGAAGGAGCGAGATTTGGATTTAGTAAAGGGCAGAGTTGTGTTTTTTCTTTGGACTAAAAAAAATTACTTTACGTAAATTTTTTATGTCAATCCATATAAGTACCCCGTTCATTTTTTTTTTGGAGCTTTGAAAACCACCGACTGCGGGTTGTACTATATGGTAGTGATAGCTTACGTTAACCAAAGTACTAGTAAGCAGGGAGAGTGAAAGCTTTTTTAATACCACCCACTCGCTCCCAGCATGGGTAATTTCAAATGAGATGTCAAAAAAAAAGTAAACTGATCAGATCACATTTGCACAAACCCATACGTGTGTACATTCTAAAAGGGTCGGGTATATTCATTACATGCTCAAGATTTTTTTTTTTTTGCCTCCCTTTCAATTCTTATTGCAATAAAAAAATATACTTACACTCCCACGATGGCCACAGGAAATAAGACCCGACCAATTTCCAGGGAATAGTAGTGGTTCGTCTCCAACCGAATGTCATATTCATTATAGATATTTACAGCTACACGCGTCCAGATATTGGTTATGACAAAGTATATCATGTATCTTTGGTGAGACCAGTGATTGTTGAACATCGTTTTTGTGTTTATCCGTGTAGTTACTGTCAAAGGTACGAAGTAAAGAATACCTTGACGTGTATATATCCCTTTCGAAGGAGGTGGAGGAGAATCCCCTGTTACCGCCCCGTTTTTAAAAGCAATAAACGCCCTCCGAAACTATTTTCACCAAAATATCCGATTTCCTATACTTGTATACATATTTATGAGATTTAATATCACATTTCAATGGGCTCCCACCTTGTGTATTTTCATGTTTGTCATGGGGAAAATTTCATCTCTTTCCTTTCTTATGTCAGCTCTCTTTTTCTCTCTGTCTAATCTCCTTTTCTCTCTCTGTCTCCCCTTTTCTTTCTCAATATTTTCATTTTTTTTATCCCTGTCTTCCTCTTATTCTCTTCCACGTTATCCTTATCCTCTTTTCTCTCTCTTTATTCCTTCTCTTCTCCTCTTGTCCCTCCCCTTTTCTCTGTTCTTGATCCGAGAAGCCAATGGATAGAATTTATTTTCTCTCTCCTTCCTCTGCGTCTCTCTCCTTCTCTTTTCTTTTTCTCTCTCTATCATTTTTCCTCTGCGTCTCTCTCCTCCTTTCTTTTTTTTTTCTCTCTCTCTCTCTCTATCCTTTTTCCTCTGCATGCCTCTCCTCCTCTTTTCTTTCTTTCTCTAATTTTTCCTCTTCGTCTCTCTTCTCATCTATTCTGTATCTCTCTATCCATTTTCCTCCAAGTCTCTCTCCTCCTCTTGTCTTTCTCTGTCTCTCTCCTTTTTCTCTACGGCTCGGTTCTCTTCTTGTCTCTCTCCCTCCTTTTCCCTCTGTCTCCCTCCTCCTTTCTCTTCCTCTCTCTCCCTTCCCCTTCTGTCTCTGCTCTTCTCTTTTCTTTTATTGTCATCATCTCCTCCCGTTTTCTTGTCCTTTCTCTCTAGTCTTCGCTTTCTTCGCCTCGCTTCTCCTCTTTTCTTTGACTCACTTCTCCTTTTCCCGCTCTGTCTCGCTATCCTCTTTTCTTTCCCGTTCTATTCATGTCCTCTATCCCCTTATTTCTTCTCTCTCCCTCTCTTTGCTTCTTCCCTCCCTACTTTTACCTCTTCACTCCCTTTCCGGCTGCCTGTCCTTGCACATTATATGTATTACCTAAACAGTGAAGAGCCGTAGGATGAGAATCACATGTTCTGTGTTTACGATAGTGTGTGTGCTCACTTAAGGGGGAGATTTAACTCCAATGACGTTCGGTGTCTGTGTTTGAGCAACGGGGAGGAAAGAAGTGGATCATATAGTCACACCATATAGTTACCATGTACATTCAGTGTCCTCAATCGGATTGATCGTCTCAGGGTAACACCAGCCAGCCAGTAATATGGCCAGGTAAAAAAAAAAAAGAGACCATCTCACCAATCACCTCGCCCACACATGCACATCCAACATGTGGTAATGAGTTGAAAATCAGAGAAGAGCAGATATTCCCTACACATAGTATAAGCCCGCGTATTTTTATTGCAGCCGGTGCTACCATGGATGGCATTGGCATGTTCGCCATCCATGTAAATGTCTCCCGGCGCTGGAAAGCGTCTGGCTATGGGTTGAGAAGCCCGGTTTTTTTTTTCCCTTGTAGAAATACAATGGAGTATGTGGAGCTCTCGAAGTAAAAATAAATGGTAAAAATCTCTCTCCCTATTATTATTGATCTATGCCCATCCTTGTCAATCTGTTTACCCCCCCGACAGCCCCCTTCAAACGGGTTCTCCTCCTCGATATTTCCACACTGATTAAGTTATTTTCAAGGATGAGACTTTGAACGGAAGCTAGTGAGAGCGTGAGGAACGTTATTGGACACATAATTGTACTTACATAAGGCTTATAAACATGTAAATGAGTCTCCTTATCCAATCGCATTTCGTCCGGTCTATTTATACAGGCATAAAATTGAAGCAGAGAGAAATTGCTCCAGTATATAAATCCTCAGTTTTCTTACAACCCATCCATCCTTAAACATGTCTTATCAGTCTTATGTAATATATTATAAAAACTATAACTGCTTTTCAGGTCAGGCACACATTTCTTTTAACTTAAAAGTGGAAAAAGTCATTTTGAGTAAGATGAGAAATGAATTACAAAATCGAAGGCACACGGGAAAGCACGATTAGAGCATAGGGCTTATTTAATGACTCCATTTAATAACATTTGGACACGTTATTAATTCCCATACTGGAACTTCTCCTGTTGGAATACATTTGGTAACGTCTTCAATTTTTTTTGGGGGCTGAAATTTTCCAAAATGTTGGATTTTGCAAGTACTTGGCACGATTAATCTTAATCGCTTAGAGGACAAAAGCTACTTGTCGAGTAATACAATAAGTAAAGCCACAGTCCCAGAAGATTAAGAAAGGTAAAACTGAATAATAAATCTTCTAAATATCCGAAAGTAATTTAGGAAACATAGAAACCCTGGCATTGTGTTTGTGTAGTAGTATTAAGAGAGCACTCTCGTAAATTTTTAGCAGTAACACAGTCACGTTTTGCTTACAAGACCATGCAAATAGGTAAATGGTTAAATAGTTCTCTTCCTCTCAATCCATTTACTCGCGAAAAAGAAAACATCTAAAAACAATCTTTCCTTTGGAGGTCTCTACTGCCTTACAACAGTAAAAAAAAACGCGCAGAAAAAATAATGTACAGCGTACAATGCCTACATGTATAATTTTTTGTTTTTCAAAAATAAAGCACAAACAGTAGACTGGCGTCAACCGTACACGTTTCATCGCAAAGTACCAAGTAGAGTGGTTAGTGTTCAAAAAGATAGAGCAAATCTCCTCCCTTGCTCTGAGAGACGGCTGGAAAAAGCCGAAAGAAATTTGAGTGTTTTTCTTGAGTGTAACACCGCCGACTTGTGAGTGTATGGTGAAAAGCCATTACATTTACACAACATATGAATTTTAGCTTCCCAATTCGCATGTAAAGGATGTGGAAAGGGGGAGAAAATCACATTTTGTTGTTCAATCATCTGCAGACATGCTGCTCCTCCGAATTTTAAGGTTTTTAACTCGATCTATCTCTGTAGTACATGTGAAAATCTCTCGGTTGTCATATTTTCTACCCTCTCTCCATCATACGAAAGCAATTTAGAACATGTTCATACATGCAAAAATGTATCCAAATACCCGTCTATAGTGATCAATCCGTAGGGTTCCGTCCACATTCTGGACTCAGTATTTCTACTTGGATAGAAGTGAACTAATTTTTGCTCGTAAACAATTTTTTTCTCTCTCCCCCCCAAAAAAGCATGGAGTAGAAGTCACCATTTGAAATTTTTCATACCCACAAACTCCCCTTTTTTTTTACCGCCATTTATACCTATGTTACCTATTAGGTACATACAGTTACCACCGTAGTGGAAAAAAACCTCGGTTTTTAGAGTGTAAAAAGAGACGCTTTTTCTTCGGAGACCCTCACATACGTACATGTATGGGTAATGGAGAATACATATAGAGAGAAAGGGAGAGGATACGACTGTTTATTTGTTCAATGTGAACGTCTCAAAACTATCACCATCCATGACTTCCTCCCCGAAACCTTCATGCCACAAAAGTTTTTTGGGAGAGATAAACAAGGGGAAAAATGGAGTGGTGCACGGACAAACTCCGTCAATCCCGAGAAGAAGCCCAGAGCCTTTTCAATGTCCTTATAATACATACAGAGAAGTGTGTATGTATTATATCATTAGTTACCCATATTGTATATACCTAATCATGATTAACAAGTCTGTATGACTATGCACAGTCACCATTTTCTTTTTGTTTAGAACTTCCACCCCCCCCCACCACCACCACCACAACGATTTAACGTAATGTATACAAGTGTGCATACATTCGTATTATGTATAGATACACCCAAGAACAGATAAACTCACGCGTCCACTTCCATAACTTAAAAATCAGGGATATTATTTTTAACCAGTAGGAATTATGTATGAGCCTTCTATAGAGACATTCTCTAGGCTCTTTGACAAATATGTTGTTTTTACTCCTCTTCCCTGATTATGCTAATCCCCCCACCTCTCCCATCAAAAAATCTCAACTTTCGGGGGAAGATAACCGTCACAATCCCGTCCCTGTACGTATGCATACAATGTATTCCACCCTGTAATAATGTGAGACATTCAGCGTCTCCGACATTGGACGGAGGAAGCCACTATTAAACACACTTTTAACTCTAATATACAACGAAGTGTGCTAGCCCCAAAAACCGAGACAAATAGTAAGTATAAGGAGCGTCCGAGCTACTCCAAATGATATGTTATACATGCGTACATATATGTACGTCAATGCCCACGTTGTTATGTATGTGGGTTCAACTCATGTATAACATCGATTCAATATCCCTCCAATATTTCCCTCCTCACAAAAGTCAAGGAATTGTGTAAACTGTATAGATATACTACATGACACTTATGGCAGTAAAAATTTTAAAGCCTCATTCACTTTCCCATTCATGGGAGTTGTAGATTGCCCACATGGGCTTAGTACAAAAGGCCGAGATTTTGTGTGCTTTATTCCTTATCGGAGAAAAAGTCTCCGTCTCTCTCTCTCTCTCTCTCTCGGGTGTAGGGGCGGAAGCCATAAGACACAACAAGTGGTTGGTTGCCACTTTTATGTGTTATTTACATATATACTTTGGCACGTACGCCCCCTAAAAACGTTGTATGACTCAAATAGAGGATATGGGACTCTTTTGACTTCTATGTCTTTTTTTCTCTCCGTGTCTTTCTTTCTTTCTCTCTCTCTCTCTCTCTCTCTCTCTCTCTTCCTCTCTGTATTTCTCTCTCTCTTTCTCTCTGTATTTCTCTCTCTCTCTTTTCCTGTTTTTCTCTGTGTCCTTCTCTCTGTCTCTCTCTTTTTTCCTGTATTTCTGTCTGTCTCTCTCTCTCTCTCTCTCTCTCTTTCTCTTGCTGTCTTTTCTCTTGTCCTCTCCTTGTGGTCATGTATCTCGCTATTCCTCGCTCTCTATTTTCAACTTTTCTCCCTAGTTTCCTCCCTTTCCCCTCCCTCTATTCATATCGTCCGTTAATCAGGAAAACATGGACAAAGTAAGAGATATAATCAATTTTTTTTGGGGGGTCTATAAAATTCTTTGAAAACCTTTTCTAGTAATATCATCCATAAACATTGAGGAGGATTTATTTTTCATGCAAAACAGGAACTATATTAGACGAAAACACACAAAAAAATATTCTGCTGTTTTTCGGATAAAAATAAACCCCAGGAAACAGGAATGGAAGAAGGGAACGGTTGGAGGAAATCATTTCCTTTTTTGTTGGTTTAAAGATGATTAACCAGGAGGCTACTGATGCCTAAGACAATTTAAAATAACGAAAGACAAATACAATTTTGGATGATCATTAAAGTGGCAAATGTGAGGGAAAATGGGCTTGATTTGAAAAACAACCCTCGCAGATTTAATTTTTGGTCTTTGTACACGTTTACAGAAATAATGAGGACCAAAAAGCCATTATATGTACATTATATAAATCCTTGTTTTCATCGCAGTTTATTCCTACGTCTAATTTCTGTGAAAAAGTAATGATGTCTGTTAAAGTTGGAAGAAAGAAATCACTCACCATTCACACATTTTTTTTCGAGGATTTTATGGAAAAAACAGTTCTTCCAAACCGTCTATGGGGGAAATCGGGAAATCTGAAATAAACATGGGAGCTCATCCCCTTAAATCCATAAATTCATGTACACCACAAAATTTTGCTGTAGGCTCACAGCATGTATTTTGTTACAAATGAAGCACAGAAGGAAATTCCAAAAATAATTCGAAACTAAATCAGATTCTTGGGAATACATGTAGTATATCCACGAGAGAATTACAGCATGAGCTTATAGACCAATTAATTTCACATTGTTCTTATTTCTTCCTCCAATCGTACAGACCAATAAGGCTTCGGCTTAAGATCCAGACAATTTAATGAAGTATCAAGGCAATGATGGAGGCATTTTTAACAAAAGGACCAACATGAATAACATTGTTCGATTCTGGCTCCACTTAAAAGTCAAGCAGGTATATGGGCCGCGTAATACAGTCAATATAGGAAGTTATTCGTTTGAAGAGCCGTTCAAATGAAAGGGAAAACAGGGTTTTTCATAGAAATTTAAGCAAATCAAATTTAATATAATAGAATGGGTGGTTACGAGGCCCGGCTAGAGAGCTAAGGGCGTCTAAAGGGGAGGATCTATATACATATATAAGTTTAGTTTTAGACACAATATTATTATTAAAAGCTCTTGAGTCTTAATATATCCATACACCAGAACTCTTTCCTATCATGCTGGAGGTATAACCTCTTGTGTCTCAAAAGGCAGCAATAACAATTGGTGAGTGAAAATATATAAAAAAAAACAGGGAAGCCTGCATCATAAAGGTACTTAAATCACTGCCTTTACATTGCCGCAGAGTGGCAGTTTTGGAATGAAGGGGGTATAAGTGAGAGAGTGAGAGAGACAGAGAGAGAGAGAGAGAGAGAGCGAGGATCGAGAGGATCCCCCTCCTTAATTCAGAATGTGAATAGGTTTATAAATGTCAGCCATATCGATTAAAGGATCATGCTCTGGTGATTTCATTCAAATTTTCTAAATGTCAAAGAACTCCTTTTGTACCCTAAAAATCTCAAATGACGACTGAAAAGGCCAATTCCCTTATTTTCTCCCCCAATCGAAATTTCTCAACCTCGGAGATATTCTATAGAGACAAAGAAAGACAGATAGGGCGACGGAACCACAAACAACCCCTTCATCCCCTCATACCACTGGAAATCACCATCTCTTCATGTTTTCACTGGAGAACAACCAGGAATCTTTTGCAAAAATTATTATTACTATAATACTACTACTACTAATATTCTATTATTCTATTACATCATCCTAACAAACCCCGAAGGACCTTTTACTCGTTCTTTGTAATAACGTAGTACAGTTATTAATAAAAAAAATCGCCATTTCTTCTTCCCACAACCCCGTAGAAATACCATTGTTACGTGGCTGAGCGATACACGGATACACGTGTGTATAACAACAGTTTCAGAGCATGTGTATGCTTTCTCTTTCACAAGACCTTTCTCTTTTACCGTCAGAACTCACAAAGAAAAAATACATACTCGTAAATAAAAAAAACACTCCGCCGCCTCGACACGGAGCAACGCCTGGGAATAACGGGACGTTGAGGGTACTCGGATTTTGATTTATTTTCTACGAGAATCCCTTGTGGATGCACGGCATCATTTCACCGGACACCGAAATACTCAAGGAAATGAACTTTCCTACGAAAATGCGGAAGAAAATGTAATATTCGTATATATTCATCTATCAGATAAGCAACCTACCTACTTAGGTACATACACGTGTAGGTAAACTGACATGTTAAGCCCTTATAAGTTGTTAGTGTTGCTGCCGAATTGAACTTTTGCGAAGCAACGGCAGATTCAAAATTTGTCCTTACCTTTCTATTTCTTTGATTTTTTATTTAAATTTATAAAATGTACCCTTATCATTTATGGGAGCAATGCCTTTTAATACTCGATTCCGGAAGAAACCATTGTGATGCGAATCACTTTGAAAATCTTGAATGTATTACTTAAACAATTATACGGCATTTACTCTTACCGTACCCCGACAACTTTCTTTGCAATGCCTTAACCAAACATAGTACTAAACGTAGTACTCTCCTCCTGTTAATCCTCAATAATTCCAATTTAACTCACAATTGATATTTAAAATGTTAGGTGTGCTACGAAAAAACGATTAATAGAGTCTGTAGCTCATGTTTGACCATTTACGACCAATTGCAATACTAAATTAAGTAAAACAAACTTTATTTTTATACAAAAACTCGTAAAAAATTACTATTATTAATGTTTATTGGTTCTTTCAAGTGTACACAAAAACATACCTAAGCCACATTTTATCCTGTCCACTCAAGTAATGGATAGTTAACTTATTTGGATTATTCACCTAACATATGAGGGACCTGGAGAGATTTTTTCAGGGACACCAACTTTATCTTGACTAACTAATTGACTCGTTGTTTCTTACAATTAATTTTCCTTAATTATCATATCATCCATTAACGTATCTAATCATTAGAGGCATTTAGTAAATTGTATTTTGAAGAATCTCACTCATGTCAGCAGAAACTTGTTTTTAGTGACGCCCACCGTTTTTCCTTCCTTGAAGCTATCCCCTTCCATGCTTGCTTTCCCTCTCGCCGCCAGTTTACAAACTGGTAGCCAAGAGTTTAGCAAGGCGCGAATAGATGGCAGGGCAGTCATAGTAGAAGATTGTGGGATTCCCCGTAATTTCAACCGTATAGCTACTTTAATATGCCAGATTTCTCCAAAATATTTTGCATATTATATTTTTATTATATATTTTATATCATTTTCTTTAATATTTTATATATCATTTTATATTTTGCAGTAGTGACAGCAGGTTAAGGTCTAGATTTTAGATGTAGACGCAAGTAACCTTAATTAAAACATTTGTCAAGAAAGGTGGACGTGTAATTAAACCTCAAAATCAGAGATTTATATGAAAACCGCAACTTTTAATAGGATGCTTATACCTATGCATTTATAAAATAGTTGGCTATAGATCTGCGGTTGCGGTGAGATATAACACGTGGGACAGTTTGACAGAAGATTATCGTCCATTTCTTCTTCAATTTTTTTGTAAAACTATTTTTATTTAATTTTTTTTTTAATTTCTACACGGCGTTTCATCAAAGACGTAAGTGCAATTTTCGGGTCACTTTAATTTAGTTGGGATAACTGTAATTCTAATAACAGCTATAATTCTATAAATGAATACTTTAAAAAATGATCTGTAAGGATTTGACACTGTTTTGGACACTGTTTTGGAAACACTGTTTTGGGCACATTTGGCTGGAAAATTAGCTCATGCTTCGATGGTTGATCAGTCACTGTTAGCCGTGTAAAAATGAGACCGAGAAAACGGTAATTTTTTTTTATAGTTTTTACAGGAAAATCATGAGTACCGTGTATATTTCCCAAGCATCTCTGAAATGGAGATTCCATCATTGACAGGGGATACCGGCAAATATTCTTGGTAAGTCGAATTAATCCTTGCAGATCACTTTTATCCTGTCCGTATAAATAGTGGCTATATTAATACAAAAAAAAAAAAAAAGAAACTGACCTCCACGTAATAGTAGTACCTTCCCACTTCTGACCTTGCACCGTGAATCGCTTGCGACGTCGCTGTTGACCCCTGGAATTAAATTGACCCGACAAAACATCCGGGACTCCACAACGAGGTTTCCTCATCAGCCTTTTAGTGTCTTCATCAACTACACCAGTTACGTTGATGTTACCGAATCTCTACGGAAAACAAAAGTGCCCATCGTTTCAGTAATAATCGTAACACACAATAATATCATAATATGCAAAAGATCATAATTACCAATAGTTCCCACCTAATTAGATACAGCCAGACTTCCCTTATTCCACGTTAAAGCTATAAACATCCATTTTTGGAAGTTTTTTTTTTTTGACTACAAATACTTGGGCATTCCCGCATCTCTAAACAATGGATTTGAACCTTTCACACATACATTATCGCATTTATCCAAAGGACCTACACTATAGCATGGTAAAGTGTTGGAACTCGTACAGCAAGTGATTACGTGATTGCCTCCCGTCGAAAATAAGCATCTTTAAAAAGAAACATTCTTCTTCCCATTCATTCTTATCGCTTTGAGTCTTTCCCATGGCGTCATCAACTTAATCAAACTTAATTCCTCTCCTTGTTTTGACTGCCAAGGTAGTAGTAAATTCGTGTGGAGGAACCAGAAAACTTTTCATTCTACACATATTTTATAGTTGCAATCCCTTGCCAAAACATTCGCATGTTCGGCACTGTTCTTTTTTTTTTTTCAGTAGACACACACACACATACATAGTTGTGGGAATTCTCCCACGGACCCTTAATACTTGAGTATTAATATCAATCAGTGTCTTTCTTTCCGTCTTCCCCCTCCTCAAAGTTTTTATTGCGTGATTTTCCCTCCAACTTTGTTCAAGAGACTTCTTTTGTCTCGTATACTAGGAGCACCCTCAAAAAGCTCCGTTCAAGTGAGGGAAAGGATCATGATAATAATTTTGCTTGTTAACAGTATCTGAAGTTTCTAAAAGGTAGGGGGGATCACCAGAAGATATTGCCTTCTTTCCTCTCATTTCCTATTGGGGAGGGCAAACTTTTCCTCCGTCCCAAGAACTGATAAAAAAAAACAGGACGATTCTCATTCAAGTAATTTTCGTAAGTGGTCATGAAATCATTGTGCCTACAGATATATACATACAGAAGGAACATAAAATTGATTTCCTTCATTCCGGGCCCATATTACCTAATGTGTGGAAGAAAGCAAGGTGGTCAACAACAGATGTCACGAACCATGCCTTGTATATTTTATGGGTAGAGGAAAAGACTTTGGGAAGAAAGGAAGGGTGAAGATAATTGTTATTACAATTAGGTACTCAAAGTAGGCAATAATAATGCACAGTGTCCGCCTTTCCCTCTGTGTTGATACTGCCGCTAATATGATGCAGGGAAATACGTGCTCGTAATAGCCTCTGCAGGAGCAAATAGTGTATTCGCCTCGAAGATCAAGCCATGTGACAAAATCTTTCTCACTTCATGAATTTAAATGGTATACTATAGTATTCTGTAAGCATAGGAGAAAGTGAAGGGGGTAAGGATGGTCAAAAAAAAACTGCACTTTTACTCACATCTGCTAGTCTCATATAACCCCATCATTTATTATTATTATATTTTGAATGCAGCATTTTACGGCTTATGAATGCAAATGCAATAATCATGTCAGCGGCAGTAATCATATTTGCATCCAAGTAGCTCTTCAAAAGCCTAGCGACACAAGCTGGATTAAGTTCAAAAGTGAAATAGCCACGGCAACAAAAAATATGTTCCACGAGCTATATAATGCGTTCTTATAAAAACATTTTAAAATTAGTTTTAAATAATGACCAAGTCCTTTGATGGAAATGGCAGTGGGGAAACAGTGCATTCATGAATTGGGAATAAAAGTATGGACTCAGCCCAGTTTGGTTCTGTACGTAGACCGGCATTTTGTTTGTGTGGAAGTAAATCTTGATAATTATGTGCATAGAGAGGAGTCAGTGAGGAGTTTTATTTGGAGAGGGAAAGATAGCTAGGAAAAGGCATTTATAGTTTGTATGATACATTTGTATTATTACTGTGGATAATCATCTCCATTCCAATCACCTCTTGACTTTCCTTAAATGTACATTACATTCGTGCCAGAGTCTGCTACGGTGATCAAATCCATAAACATTGTATTGGAAATCCGTATTTGATCTTTTGACAAAGAGCATATACGGGATTAGCTATCCCAAATAAGATTTCCCACGCTTCCTCTCACTGTACCGATGTGAGCAAAGTGATGACAAGCATCTCGGCGCCGCCACATGTGATTCAACCAGATACAAGTTAACCCTTGCAAATATGGATCCATCCGCTCCTCAGTACATGCTGAGGCATGTTCAGGTTAAAAATCTTCCCAACTTGCGAGTCTCGTGAATGATATGGGACCGTTTCGATTATAAAACATTCGGAAAGTTTTCTCTACAAGATGATTTCGCACTTCGTTAAAAAACTAGATATAAATCTGTACGCTTAAGTTTTTTCAAATTTTCTCAGGTTGCCCCAATTATGCAAAAATTACCTTAATCTATTTTCGCAACTATAAAGAGTTACTTTCACCGCAACACCAAATGAAATGGACAGAAAGCTTTGCGATCCTCCTGTCAAACAAAATATGCTAAAAAAGTAATGCAATTTAAGACTCGCAAAAAGAAAGGACTATAATCACACTTCTTTGGTAGACACTAAATGCCCATAAATTTAATCTTGAACCATGGATGATTGTCTTTTGGAATGATTCTTAACGCTTGGACGTTCGATGGTGACCTCAAGATAAATTATGATAATCTTTTTTGTCTTCAATGGAGGCAAATCATTCACTTTCTTAAGTGGTGAATATTTCCCATCATTTTCCACATGATTACTACCCTTTTATGATGAGTTATGTTTTGTTATTAGGACTTCCTCCTGATACTAATATTAGTGCACTATCAAAATGAAATTATGTGTGGGTTGACTTCTACATCGTAATTCTCTGTCCTTCCTGCTGTTGCTAGCTAATTAATTAGACCAAAATTTAATGGCCTTTTGCTTATTTCTCCATGGAATGTATCACTGACGAGCTAACTGAATCACGCTGTTTGAAATGAAATTATGTCAAAAGTTTCTGGATGTTTCTGGATATAATCTAATATGCTTATATATGAATTTGGTACAAACAATGTAAGAGCAGAGGTTTGTAAAACCCCAATTTCCTCACACTCGAGCGTAGAAGCATAAAAAAATTCCCTTGTACCGTTTACACGCAGTCGTGAACGATGTCGCAATCGAAATTTTAAAACATGGATGAACAAATAAAAAGATGTATTGTCTTTGCATATAAGTTTCATTCATATTACATTAGGGACATATATAATCGTGAACTACGAGTACACTTCTAATTCATGATATTTAAAAAAATATTTACGTAATTATTTATAATTAATAAATGAAAATTAATGGCAAAAAAATGTAATTTAACACCGATAACATAAGGAATATTGCTACTTCAAAATTTTCACATCAATTCATTCTACGTCCTTCATCCTTCAGCAATTTAAGAAAGTCTGTCAAAGATTTCCAGCATACTACAATATTTGACTCTGTATTTTTTTAGCCATTGTATATTTGCACGAAAAGTGTTGTGTATAACGCGACAATAAATTGTTGTGACTCGACGTGTTGACAGATGACTGAAGGGACATAAATTACCGAATAAAAGCAATGACTTGTACAATTCTCCCCGTCGTCAGACATCGCAGTGGGAGAGAGTAACAGGAGGTGTTTATGACCGACAGTTGAACTCAATTGAGCTTGATTTGCCTTTGAACTTTATCCATGCCACCCTTGCAATTGTATATACATACATACATAGTCTTAAAAAACGGCGAATGTGTATGTGTAAAAGTGAATCTACGCAATAATATAATAATCATAAAATTCAATTCAACAAAAAAGTCCAGACAGAAGATTGGTACATAACATAGCTTGGGAATGAGAGAGTAAAGGAATCATTCTTTTTCAGCCCATTGTTCCCGCATATATGTACATAAGCTTTAGCTCTGCAAGAATTTTTGCAATGTAATCAACAAAAATTCGACATGTGCTGCGATGAGCAGAAAATTCTTTCCCACTTCTCCAGCATTTCTCATGGTACTTCTCTCTGGATAAAGTATTTATTTTCACATTCTGAATCTTCATCATGGAGGCACGCGGCTGTGCCACGTGATTTTGGAGCCTTTCTAACTTATATGGTAACTCTCAGAAAAATAATTATCACGGACTGAGCTACCCTGCGGGAATCTGAACAGGATATTTCTTCTGGATGAGATTTATCCACTCCTCCAAAGAAACCGTCATTTTTTTTAAATAATTAGCTTCACTGCAAGTATTAATGTATCGTACTCGTGGCCTATTTACAATTTATGAATTCTATTAAAAGAATTTCCCGCAAAATCACGTGGAAAAATATGGAAACGTTATTACTCGGAAAATGTCACATCTTTTGGTGAGAAACACTGCATCCCACCAACGCGTGAACTTCCTCAAAAGCTACATGAGTAGAATGGACAGATATATGCGTCAGTGCTCAAGTCAACATTCTCCCAACAAGGCAAAATATACAGACTATAACCGTATTTATTTGCACTACAATGTGAACCCCCGAATGTGCCAGCCCGACTGTGTCCGACTCAGTAATTAAATTTTTTCATCATAGCTTCATTTCTGTTTATTTATTTTTTCTGACAATTATTTTCTCTTATTACTTGCCCAAAGTTGCGTATCTTTCCTAATAAATGGTCGGGTAAGATGTATTTAGGTCATAGCAAGTGAGATAGGAAGAAGGGGGCAGGATATGTTGCGCTAATATTTGTCCTCATTATTTCATGTATATATATATAAATATACATTGGGCGCGTTGAAAAACTCACAGACTTTCCAGATTTCTGGAATGCCCGCTATGTTAAAGGCTAGCCAGAATTCTTGCTATCTGGAACTGTGAGTTTTTCAGCGCACCCATTGTCTGGAAAGTTCGCTGCCCCCACACAATGACAGATAACTTGCTCCCCTTTTTCCTTATCACGAAAGGCATAGTAACACTGAGCAAAGAAGAAATTGAGGACGTACCTGGAATTGCCGAATGGCATTTCGCATCGCTTCTTCAGAGATTTGATCCCGGATTTCAAAGCCGGATTGGGGCAAGTAGCCGAACTTCAGGAGGTAATGTTGCTACAAAGAAACAAAAACAAATGAAATTAAGCCTCAATTCTTGTCAAAGTAAGATATATTTTGAATTTTTCCCCAAGTAACATTCTCAAATTTACTGTCTGATTTCAAAATCGAGAGTAATTTTGTGACCCATCATTTATAGTGCACGTGGAGAAAGTTGACTTTCATCAATAAAATCCAAGAACCCGTGCAGCACTGGGCTTTTTTAACCTCCTTTTATGACCAATAAACATTATTGGGTGCATACCTATGTACAATTGTGCATATGCACCCAATCATATTCATTTAACTACTGTTGTAAGTCTCATCACTCACCAAGGAATTGTCAATATGGAGAAAATAAATGCATTTTTATCCCATTACTCATTCATTCTGGCTGAAGAGTATGGACACGCAAAAAATATCTCCCATGAAAGTACAATCCTTTCCATTGAGGTACACCGCCACACTTTACTGGCTATTTCCTCTGGACACGTAGGTTACACATAATTTACTGGCATTTGTCGAGAATCCCATTTATGAATTTTTAGGAGCCAGCCTGGGTTAAAATATATGACTTGAAATGCATAACTTTACAGGGTTATTTTTTCCAGGTCGGTAGGAGGAAATGAAAGGGGATGACAGGAGACCACACACTTACTAGGCCCTGTCATAAACATCCCATGTGGTTTCCTCCCTCTCAATTACTCTCCTGTGCGTGTTTTTTAGCGGGTGCAAAAAGAGAATTTCTATGGCATAGAATTGATATACCTATAACAAAAACATACATTCTTAAAGGCCCTTTCAGCTTGTGTTTACGATTAGCACGTAGCTCACGACCAGAATAGAAGGGTTCTCCACACTGAACCCGAATTTTAAAACCTTTTAAATGCCTTAAAGAGGTTTCATGGCCTATGAGATGGCATCCCTGTATATGTACAACCTGTTATTTATGAATGTGAAATGCAAAAACGATGGGCATATTTAGTCTTGTCCATTATATTTGTATTTGAAAGAAATAATTTACTCTTCCCAGTAACAAAAAACAGAAGATGACATATCTATCATGATTTATATCCTGTAATATGTATGCCTCTCTCATTTCATTTCTTTGAATTCCCCAACAAAAGGTACAAGGGAGCAATGGTAAGAAAAAATGTAAGGAAGAATCTACTATTATTGCCCGTCTCATTTTCCCTGTATTTATTTTTTAATCACAACTAGCTACCGCCACAACTAGGTTAATATTTACGGCGGAGACCCCAGTGTTTTGTAAAAATGATTAAAAAAAAACCACACTAGTGGAAAGCTGGGAGCTCAAGGAAAGTATAGTTGGGATAAATGTATATGGCATTAGGTGCTTCCAGCCGTCAGCAAGAAGGGGTTATTAGTATTATTATTTAGTAAGCAAAGACAATGATAAATTCCCTAGTCTGGATCAACTCCAGAAATATGTATTATAAGAGCGGGATAGACAGAGAGGAAAAGGGAGAGAAAGACAAGAGAGGAGAAAATTGTCTCGTATATTTATCATTTTCATTTGAAAACGTTTTCCTTCTCCAGTAAAGTGTCATAATTATTTTTCGCTGGTAGTGTTCCCCTCCCCACCCCCCAAAAAGCAACGAATAGCAAGGAACACGAACGCAAACTTTTACTCAAAATTAAATTCTATTTACGCTATTCTAAGTTATTTAAGCGAATATCGAATAAACCACTAATTTTTTCCAGCAGAGTTTTCACGACTTCAAAATGGAAATTATACTAATATAACACAAACATTGCTTTGGATTTATGCTGGAACAAAAAGTTAAAAAAAATACAGAGTGTTTGTTTCCATTTGAAGAGTCATAAAAAAAAGTGGAGTGAGACTGATACACAATGCATCATGGTCTTCTTTATCCTACAGTGCACTGACGTATATGTAGATATTATATGTAGATATATGCATATCTATACACATGCACAAAGGCAAAATGCTCCCTCTTTGGTGTACATCTCTCTCCTCCACGTGTTAATCATCTTAATGGATTCTTATCTTTTAGTGTAACAAATGGCAGCTTGAAGAAAATGACCATAAAGAAAAAGAAATTAGACTACAGGGCGGGGGAAGACGTTAATGTTATAACTTGGAGATGGTACAACATGGGATTTCTTCCAGGATTTTACACAATCATGAACGACAAAGGAAGATTTGGAGAGTGCGAAAAAAAAGGGGTTCTCTCCCATCCACTATACAACATTACGACTATAGTAGAACAACAAAGCTTGGAAGACATTACTGTTCTTCCTATACTATACTAAACACCATAAACACATACTTTCCCTTTCAGTGGGAATTGTTTTTAGAGGAAATTGCGAATTGCTCGAGTATTCATCTTTTGTGCTTAGAACATGAACGCAAAAAAAAAAAGCACAGATATGAACGTTACATGGTTAATAGGAAGCTTTTAGTCCGAAGTAATCTCTTCTGCTCTCTTCACTTACTTTCATTGGAAATAACGGCTAGCATTGTCGGTTTTCCGTCTCATTTCATCCAGAAAGTGAGAGGTTATTACGGAGGAATATACAAAAGAGCAAAAAGACAGTGGAGGGAATTCTTGTTTGTTTTTTGGAAGAAGCGGAAAAGTCTGTTGGATAAAACAGATTTTTATCTTCAGCCGTTTTAATGTTGTCACAACCACCCTTTTTCCTTGCCATCACAAAAATTTACAAAGTAAAACAAAAATGTTTTAACTCCTGCAATTCCGCCGTGCATGACTGCATGATTGATGCCTTTCCTCCCTAATGACCGTTGTAATGTTCTCCTCACTTTTCAGGAAAGTGTCCATGTACACAAATAATCCTGGAATTTGAGCACCAAAAAAAAACTTCCTATTAGTATAATTATCCCTTACTTTTGTTGTCTCGACCCATCGTAATGATAGGAATGAGTCTTTTTTTGAGGGAGTGTCGGAAGCTTTTAGCCGGAATGGAGATATGTTGGCATGATTTGTCACTCACCAACAAATACATTGTATTATTTAAGGTGGAACAACAGAAGCCTGTGTTGAGCTTAAAGCTTAGTTACAGCAGGTGCGATTTCCACTGGCATAGCTATATATTACACATATACATATATGTACAACCATTATGTTCAACATCCAAACGGTCAACATCCGTATACTTAACAGACCTAACCGGTATTGTACCTCGCAAGGGAAGAGGAAACTACTGATAAAGTAATGAGCTTGGAATGCAATGGGGAAAAAAACTTTGAACGAAATGAGAAATACCTGTGAGAGAGTTTTAGTGATGATTCATCTGGAAATGATTTACCCCAGTAATGGGAGCCAATATTTTAAAACCTACAAAAAAATTATTCCCTACCTAATGTAACTCTGATGCATAACAAATGATGTACAAGAGAAACATTTTTCCTTGATGCAACCTTTTTCCTGTAAGATACTTTATTTTACTTTTTGCAGAGGAAGAGGGAGAGAGACAGGGATAAAGGGCAAGAGAGAGAGAGACAGGGAGAAGAGGCAAGAGAGAGAGGAAGTCTAGAGAGACAGGGAGAAGAGGCAAGAGAGAGAGGAACTCTAGAGAGACAGGGAAGTCAGACAGAAAGAGAGGAAAGTCGGAGAGAAAGACAGAGAGAGGAAAGTCAGAGAAATAGAGAGAGAGGAAAGTCGGAAAGAAAGAGAGAGGAAAGTCAGAGAGAACGAAGAGATATTACAGAGAGAAGGAGAGACTGGCGACGACAGAAGTCTCGGCAAATCTCTCTTTTAGCAAATAAAAAAGTGCGTGTGTGACTAAAATGTTTTGTTACAATGTCATCAGTGTTATTCTTTATCATCCACCTACCCTGACATATAACTGACAAATACTTGGGAAAAAACCATCCATTTTTTCTAGCTCCAAGAAGCTTCCACAGCTTCTTAGCTTCTTATTACTACAATGTTTTTCAGCTGTTCAAAACTTCCACAATTCATTTAATTTCTTTCTCCGAGCAAATACTCTAGTATTCTCGGCTCCAAACACCCCCACTACAAAGTATAGTTATAGGTATTTTGAATTTTTAGGATGAGTAATAGTAGCTGTGCACTTGGAAACAAAAACTCTTCCAAAAAAAACAGCACTTGCAAGATTTCTTCGCATTACAAGTACATTCTAACTACTAGCAGCATGTTTAAACAAAGTCAAAAAAAAAAATCCACTTTAATCCTCACACACATGAGATGCCGTGGGTATTTTCTCATTGTGTAACAATAGAGAACACAGACACATACACTCTGTCCCAGGACTAAACCAGATGGAGGCATGAAGAGGGTGTAAATGTGTGTGATGAGTGGATGAGGACCAACTTGAGAGTTTACCCTCCTCTTCATCACCATCCGAGTGGATATCAGGAAACAAATATACGTATATATAGACTCCAAATGGCCTTATACCACATGGGACTACAGTTTTGTCAACAAAAATTCTGTATGATAGGCAGTGCAACCTGTCCATTAGACAGTATCTTCCCGGAACAACAATAAAGGATAATTAGCTGAGTAAAAAAAAAACGAATGAAACAGTTGAACGACAGTAAGTGACGTGCATTGTAATATAACCTGCCATGTAATCAGGGGAAAGGTACAACTTTTCCTTTTTTTAAAATCCCAAGTGCATCTTCTGGAACACAAAAAAAGGGGGGTTGAATGAGAAGGGTAAACATTGTGGAAATTGCACATAATCATTGCCAAGTAACCCACGTCATGACAGAACACACGATGTGTGTACAACCTAACAAGTGTGTTGACTTTGTACCTCCTTTCATTGTTACTTTGTGAATTGTATTTAGCACATAAAGAAAAATACAGGACTCCAGAGGCTTTGGAACTGTTGTTGACTCATTTACCACCACAATTCTTGCACTGTAATGCACACATTACTGGAGGGGGGAAAGGGAAGAGACGATTGAAAAGAATTTATTACAGAGGCTCTGTAATTCATGTGCGAGTAAACACGTGGAAATGCTAGGGGGTCAGAATGGCATGAATGAATCTTCAGAGTGATTCCATATGGGTGTTTCAATATATATCTAGATACATATTTTGAGGTAGAGTAGCCAGAATCACGGTAGAAGTAAAAATAAATAAAGCCATTTGGGCAAAAGCAGGGA
>JAQGBT010002461.1:0-23981 GCA_034698585.1 Disparrhopalites patrizii | reverse complement strand
CAGAGGACAGAGGACAGAGGACAGAGGACAGAGGACAGAGGACAGAGGACAGAGGACAGAGGACAGAGGACAGAGGAGAAAGTGAGAGTGAGGAGGGAAGGTTGGAAGACAAAAACCTTGAACTTGGGATTTGAATTAAATCCGTATGACAGGAGTCCGCTCATTAGCTTTCCCTCTCAAAGCCTCTGCTCAGGGAGTGGGAGTGATGGGTTGATGGCTAACTGGGATGAGGCCTGTAGTGCTCTCTGGGCCCCTCGGAGGTGGCCACACGGCCAAGTGGGGCCAAGTAGGAATTCGCTCGGACCATGGGAAATGAGAGAGGAGTGATTGGCGGGGAGAGCGGAGTCCGTCTTCCTCGTCCACTCTCTCTCTCCCTATCTCTCTTTCCCTCTCTCTCCCATCCTCGTCCTCTCTCTCTCTCCTTTCCCCTCCCTGTCTTCGTCACAGAGGACTCGGGCTCGGCGTGGGGAGAAACAAGTGCTCCATCCCGCACACCATCAGTTCCTCCTTGAAGGCCAAGCTCAGAGCTTCTTTCCCACGCTGCAGTGAGTGTTGGAGGGAAGTGCCCGAAGGAAGGAAGTGTTGGAAGAGTTGGAAGTGTTGGAAGTGTTGGGGAGATCTCCTCCGACTTCCGCACCCCGCGCTCTCGCTCTGGCCAACTGGCGACGCAACATTTCTCTCCTCAAAATACTCTGAGCTCCCACTTCCCAATTTCCCTAGCCATCCTAATAATTTCGCACCGCTTATCTTCCCCAACTTCCCAAATCAGCTGGACTGAGGAAGTGGAAAGGAGCCCAAGTTTTAAACGATCTTGTTCATCATTTCCAGTCTGGCCCCATCACCTTTCCCCTCACTTGTGAGACTTGTGACGCATGGGGAGAGCTCGTGGCGTGGAAGAGGAAGCCTCTGAGTGCGTGGATTTCAGTTTTTCTCCACAACCCGTCTGCCTCTCATTGTGAGTTGCTGAGGGGAACAAGTGCTCCAGCATCTAGACCCTTCCGCAACACCGCCACCTCTTCCTCTCAACCCTCATTAATTACAAGAGTGCTGCAGAATAAATATTGGTCTTCGGCTCCAGGAGAGGGAGAGAGACGAGGAAAGGAAGACAGACAGGACACAGATCCAGACACGAACTTGGGAGCTTGGAGAATGGAGGGGATTCTGAACGGGACTTTGACGGAGGACGTCTTCAATGCCTCCTCCACCTTTGACTCACATCACGTGCACAAGTCCAACCTGGGACGGTATGTTTTTCGCCTTCTTACATAATATTTCAACCCTAATTCCAGGACCAAAAATACATTGTCACCCTCGGCAGCCTCCAGGCTCTCATTCCACCAGAGCCCTGTGTCTGTCCTAACTCCCTCCTCATTCCTTTATTTATATAGTTTTAATTAATACTGTGGGCATCGGAATTCCTCATAACTACCCCTGGAATCCCTTCTCACCGTTGTGTTTGCCCAAAAGAGTGTACCTTTCACACGTAGCAGGGGTATTAGGTGGAGGAAGAGGGAAATATCGAACCACATGAGAGGGAGAGAGAGAGACAGGCCCTGAGAATGCCACGGACGGAAGTTAAACAAAAGTTGGTGTGAATTGGTTGCACAAGAGCCGTTGGGACCACAAACCACATCTTGATGTTTGACTTGGCATTACACGCGCCGAAGCTTGTCAGGAGCACTTGTTGTGTTTCTTCCTTTAATCCCTTGATAATTAAGCGCCTCTCTCCCTCCTCGCTTCACCCAGCCAACACTCGTCCGACAGTCGGACTTGCCCCAAGAGGACGCCGGAGCCAGAAGAGCCCTGGCGGCGGAAGAAAAATGAAGAGCTAACCAAGGAAAGGTTACGGAGAGAGGATGGAGGATGTGCTGGAGGAGCTGGAGGAGGTACTAGGCTCAAATCAGGATCAGGACTTAGGGCTTCCTCGGATGGTACACTCGAAGAGGACCAGGAAAGGACGCACATGATGCTAAAGCTCTCCCAATCCATCTCACGGCGCCTATCCCTTCCTTCTCCTTTCCTCGCAGACTGGCAGAGTCTAGATCCTCCGTTGTTCATGCTCATTCATGATCATGATGGCGTGCAAACCATTCCCTCAAATCCCTCCAAATCTCTTGTATTGTCGCAAATCACAAATCAGAGGTGGGGAGATAACTATGGGAGTGCAAATATGTAGTCATGGGGTTACAAAGACACATATCATGTGAGCTCCGTGAAAGCATCTCGGCTTAGTTAAGTGAGCTGTGTGTGTGCCTCCGCTTGCCTTCGCCGATGATTGCGTGAATACGCCGTTCTTTGGATGAAGTGTGCGATGCTTGCGTCTTGTGGGTGACAGAAAAGGACGCGGACGGCTAAATCCAGCGCATCGGCAGGGACCAATTCTATAGCTATTCCTCCGTTGGACCTTGTACACCATTCTAGCTCTTCCACTAACACGCTGGACAGAAAGTGGCTGGGGAAAAACGGAGGAAATGGCTCTGAGTAATTGCTAATTACTAGCTCCGAAGCGTGTACTTGGACGCAAATGAGATTTGTAGTCTCGCCGGAAGTGCAGAGGAATAAAAAAGTGAGTGCGGGAGTGGAAGAGAGATAAAAAGGAGGAGAGCGTCCAGAAAGTCCAGATCCAGATAGACGGAGAGGAAATGGGGAATGCAGGAGTGGAAGGATGGAAGCGCTGGAAGGAGGAAAGGCAGAGTGGCAGAGGGGCAGAGCGTTTGCAGATTAGACTAGGAACTTGTTCTTCGCGGAGAATGGCCCCGCGCTCGCTTCATCCACGAGGGCTCCAAGTGCTGGACATGACATGAAGGCACAGTCGGAGGTCGGAGGAGAGGTGTAAGGGACGGAAGCACAAATTCAGTCCGCAGAAGGCCTTCCTGCTTCCTCATCCCTTTCGCAGGATCCCGCATTCCTGTTCCGCATTGCCCCAAATCTCGGGAATGCTCCTCCAACACTTCTCTCCCAACATTGCTCTACACACATCCTCGACTCCACACACATCCGAATTGGAAGGACCAGGATGAGTAGAGACTGGGCTCCTCCGTTCACCCTTCACAGTTTGTGAGGTGGGAGGATTGAAGCTGGGCACCTGCACATTCCTTCACTATTCACATTCTTTCCTCTGTACTTATTGGGATTTTCCTGGCTCATGAATTTCCCTTCTCATTAATCCACTAACTAATCCACGGAAGATGGCTCGGAAGCTCGGATCTCCTCATTTCTCATCCATGTCTTATTTTCCGTATCTTCCTCCGTCTTGCCGCTCACATCAAGTCAATCTTTACAGTGGAGTCTCTCTATAGCGACATTCAAGGGAAGAACGAATAATGTTAATATAGAGAATTGTTGTTACACAGAACATGACTAATTTTGGGGCAAAATGATACTAAAGTAAAAAAGTCATTTTTAATGGGTATTTGCATGTGTGTTAATGCAAATTACAGAATTCTAGTTGAAACTTGATGATTTGGCTCCAGCGCAGTGTTTAGTTTCACCATTTTGCCAACTCAATAAAAGAATGTTGTTACTATAGGGAACTTGGGAACTTCTATTAGGCACGTGTAGTCTATTGCGAAGGGCGAGGAAGAATATATTGTTAATTGTTACAGAAAAGGGTTGTTATAGAAATATTTTTATGCCGAACAAGTTCATGATGTTTAAATGCTACTGGGAGCTGACATAACTTGTTATATGAAAAATATTGTTATAGAGAGACTCCACTGTATATACTTCCTCTGACCAGGTGGTCGGGGAACGCGGGAGAATAATGAGCAGTGACCGGGAAGCTCTTGTTGGTGGTTCCTTGGAAGAAATTGGAGTGGACACGGGTTGGCAGTTGGCACATCTAAAGCCACTGGAATGTGCAAAGAGAGCATTACATGGTGCGGTAGGAAGGAGAAAGATAAAGGGAGAGGGAAGAGACAGGCGAGAAAGTGAGAGAGAGAGAGAGAAGGGTGCGACTCTTGTTTTTCTGCTCCTTTCAGCTCCAATCCAGCCTTCTTCCTTTCCTCTGTATTTAGCCCAGGGACGGGCATTGTCTTGGCTCCCTGCCAGGATAAAGGGAGGGGAGGAGGGAAGTGGATGGAAAGGAATGACGGAGCTCTGGCTGACATTCCTCTGTCAACATCTTTTCCTTTATTCTTTACGACCTTCCGTTAGGGGTAATGCAGGCGATAATTTATTTGGGCTTCGCTTTTCGCTTCCTTCCCAAATAAGTTGGTAGTCACAGTCACTGTAGTTGCTCAAGGAAGCCAATGGTCAATGGAGACATTTCCCACGCAACCCTGCCAGAGATGCGGAGGGATGGAATTCTGCACACTCATCCTGAGTGAGTGAGGACGAGAGGAAGAGGAAGAGGAAAAGAGAGCAGATGAACTTGAGTGGGACTGAGTGAGGAGGAGTCGGAAGGAGAGCTCCTCATAAGTAAACAATTGAGAAAAAGAAAGAGGGAATGAGGCTGGAGGCTGGTGGCCAGGGGATCTCTGTCCTGGCTGGGATGAGTGCAGGGGGAGCCAAGGAGCTGGACAGAAGAGAGACTGCTTCTCATTGTGAGTAGGTGTATGGGACGAATGGGACGAATGGGACGGGAGAGGCATGACCGGAATGAGACAAGCGGATGGAAATGGTCTGGTCCTCTGGTCCCGGAGTGGGCTAGATGGGCTAGATGGGCGGTGGGGGAGCAGGAGGAGGGATTCACAGAGATACGGATTGACAACCATTCTTTACGAGAGTCCTAAATAATCCTTGGTTTTGCACAGTCGGAGACAAGTTTGCGTCTGAGGTGAGGGAAAGTGCGAGAGGATTCTAGGAAGTAGCTGCTTCCTATTACGACTTTCCCTATATGCAAGGATATGCATATGGGTATAGATAGATACTTATAATTACGTAGATACTTGTATATAGCCAGATATCTAGCCATGGTAGGAGGAGAGGACGAGAAAGGAATCTTAATCATCGCTCGCTCACACGTGAAGAGTCAGGGACTAGGAATAGAGAGACAGAGGCAGGGCTTTGGTAGAAAGAAACTCCTGATGTGTTGAATGAAAGGAGAGGAATGGATGAAAAAGGGGAAAGCGGAAATGGGAAATGGGGGGATCCTCACTCTCAACGTCTCAACCTCGTGAACACTGTCCCAGCCCAGAGAGCAGGGACGAAGGGTGGGCAGGGAAAATGGTGATTGGCGAGGGCTCTCTGGGCTCGGAGCTGTTTCCCGGGAGTGAGGGGGCAGGGCGCATGGGGGAGCCCTGGGGGTTTGGAAAGTGATGAAAGGGTGGACAGAGTTCCTGGGAAGGTGGCAGACGGCAGAGGGCAGACGGAAGGCGAAGGCGGCTGGGAGCTAGAAGGAGTCAATCCGAACACTGCCCATTCCCTCTCCAATCTCGGATAGTTCCATGAGCGGGAATTTATTCTCTTCTGCCGCCACTCAGAACGACCTCGGAGCCATCCAATTATGGATGAGCTTCCACATGTGGATTGGGACAGTATCAGCGCATACTTGGGGCAGTATGGTTAGGAAACGTGTGTGGAGAGAAGGAGGTGTGTCATAGTGTGATCGTGTCATTCCTTTCCTTCCCTTTCAAATCCCATTCTTGTCCTCATGCCTTTTCAACGGCGCATTCAATGAAACTGACGAGTCTTACTCTGGAAAGGCAAAAGGATCGTAGGTGGTATTGTATTGGATTCGTCCTAGGATTTTTGGGAGAAGTGACTCCCCCAACCTGGAGAGGATCACATTCAATGAGGACATCCAGGCTCCGTCCTCGCTTCTCTCTCTGTCCATATTTCCTCGCATTCATTACTGATGGGAGAGAGACTGCGGATGGCGCGGATCCTCTCCTTCCCTCATCCAGCACTCTTCCTTTCACCATCACATTCAGTGTGGGTGGAAGAAAGGATTTGGGCTCGGGAAAGCCTGGCTTGAGTTGTACTCCAGTGCACCCCCGCGCCAGCTCTCCAATTCTCCAGCTCTGGGATGCCGAAGGAGAAGAGGTGGGAATGGGGAAATGGGGGAAGCTTTCATTGGAGCCATTTGAGAGGAGGGAAGGGACACTGGGACAGGCGGAGGCGACAACCAGATTCCCCGAGTTCCCCCAAGCCTTGAGGCAGGTCTGACTGGGCTACGGGGGCAGTGGTGAAAAAGATAGGGGAGCTGACAAGCAATAATGGATCAGAGCGGCTCATGTGGGGGAACACTTTGTTGGGCAGAACAAGTTCAGGAAGGAGAATCATTTGTCCTTCAGAGAGCTTCCTCCAGCACACTTCTACGCCACTTCTGTTCAAGGACTGAGAGGCAGTCTGGGTCCACACTGCTTCTGAGCCACACAAGTGTCTCTTGTAACACTAGTTACAAGTGACAATTCATTCATTCCTCCCACTTACATTTAGACACAAGTGCAGCGCGCGAGAAACACAGGAAGACATGGAAAGGCTAGAATGTTTATATCCATCTGAATGTACAACCGGGGAGTCCGTTACATTCTATGGATTTGCCGTTTACCATCTTAATTTAGCCCTCAACTGGAACTTAGCCCTTTACTGGGTTAGGTTAAAAAATATACAGGATTCACTCTGTATATTCCCCATAATTTTGTCATGTCAAAGGAATTGCCCAACGTGCATTTCCTCCGGAAAGGAACTTCCAGGACAAGCATCAGCATTTAAGCTGTGGAACTTTCCAGATGCGTCTTCCATGCATCAGCGCTTAATCACTTCTAGATTCTTCCATTCAGTACCAGCAAAAGTGAATGATGGTCAGAATTTGGATCCACTGACCAGCATTCACAGATTGCATCATCTTTTGAAACATTTCAAAAGATTTCATCAACTTTTAAAAGTTTGCAGTTTTAGAACTTGCAAAGTCATCTTTGCAAATAATGCATTTGGAAGTTGCAAAATCATCTTTGCAAGCTTTGTAATAATTTATATATGGTTAGATTATACATTAACACACATTATCATTTGTATATAATGCCATACCCAGCATGGAAAAGAGACATTCTGATTTGAGCTGCCGATTATTCAATTAGGATCAATAATTCGGCCCTCCTCACCTCACTTGAAATAAAAAGACTTTAAATTATTACCACTCCAACTCTCACTCAATTATTAATGCACACAGCCAAGCGTATAATACATATACTACATACATACACAATTCTAAATTATCTTTACCCGCTATGGTAAACGTCCATCCTCAAATTGTTTGGCGACATAACAAGATGTAAAATATTTCAATCACATCTAAACTTAAAATAATAATAATCCTGTTAGAGGTTGAAAAAACCCTAACAATTGTATGGAGCTGAATGATTGAATGATTGGTGAAAACTGATTACAGCTATGAATTACTCAATTATCCATCTATAATTACTTTCTGGTAGTTCCGGGAAAACACAGGAAGTCATAATGACTGATAGATTCGAGCCAAGTTCCCAGACTATCAAATTATTCAATCACAGGGAACAACTTTGGATAAAAGTCAGCGAAAACTACATAATATATAAGTTTGAGAGCTTGGAGATGCTAGCACGCGCTGCTTTGGAATTCTTGGACTCATTGTGAGTAAATACTGGGCTTTTGTCACTCGGGACACCCGATGAAAGTTCCTGCCAATAGGGATAAGTTGCGCCTTGGAGGTCGCGGCGGACAAAAGAAAGGGAGAGGGAAGAAAGGAAGAAAGTGAAGAGGGCGAGTGGCTGCTCTTGTCTTTGCAGACTGTGCTGGAAAGTATGGTCGTCCGTGCTGGAGTAGCTATAAAGTTTCCAGTTCATATTCACACTGGCAATAGGGGCTTGCTCCAGGCGAAGAGAGCACTGCTTCCTCCACTCGCCTGCCTCCTCGTAAGGAAGAAAGAAGCGAGGGCATGCAGGATAAGCGGGAAACAATTGAGGGATGGAAGTTGTAGGATTTGAGTGAGAAAGTTGTTGAGGTGGGAAAGTGAAAGTGAAAGTGGATAAAGTCAGTGGTTGCTCCTGCCTTCTGGCTCAGCTCGGAGCAGGGAAGACAGCCTCTCTCCTGCTCGCTCCTTCCCTGCCAATCACTCCATTATTGTCCAGTCACTCCCGAGGAATTCCCAGTCGCTCCCGGATGCCACTATTTCTTGTGGCTCTTATATATATATATATATATATATATATATATATATATTCTATAGAAGCATCCGGGCATCTGCTGCACTAGTAGGAGTGTGGTGCAAGTCCCCGGGTGGGATACCAATAGCACTCTTATTCTCTTATCGCTACTCGGCCTTGCATCCCCATGGCTGCTTCATTCGCTAGGATGCACAGGAATGCCCCGGACTTGTTGGCTCATTCCTCCTCCACCTACATGTACACTGCGAACGTCTTAAGGCGTAGGGGGGTTTTGTTGAGGCGCAATAAATTACATGTGGCACGGGTCATTCATTTGCGAGGGAATCCTCACTTGCCGCATGAAGAAATCAAGGGGAGGGAGAGGGAAGTGAGGGAAGTGAGGGAAGTGAGAGAAGCTGGAAGAGATGGGAGCAACGAGCAACAAGTAGATAGGAACTACTCCTCCTTACGCCTCTATACCTATACTCTGATAATTAGTGCGAGGGGCTGGAGATTACTTTGCCGAGTCTTGTGAGGTGAGGGAAAGGACCAATTTAGCCTCCTCACTTCTTCACTCAAGTCACACGGAAGGTCTCGCCCTCTCACTAACTCATGCCTGCCCACTCCCCGGGAATAACATGGGATTCTGCCGGCCTAGAGTCCTAGATTTCCGTCTGCTGGGACGCGGAGGAGAAATTATGGTGGCAAATGGCAACCTGTCCCTTCCATAATGTGCTCAATTTTAACTCCAACATGCTTTCAGTCTTGCTGGATTCATGTTCTTGCTCTGTCTTGAGCTTGGAGCCAGCCAACTGAGTTGCTCCTCTTTCCTGCTTAATGTGCAGCGACCGAGATAAATGAGCAATTTGGCAGGACATGAAGACACTTTGGAAGTGCATGGATTTGCACTCCCAACTTCCTTGCGGCACAAACTTCCCCACGCTTGCCCAATTCAAAACTTTGTCTTCCCAACAACTTCAACTTACGTTCCACTCGACAAGAAAAACCAAAGTTTTCAAGGACCGAGACAATTAAGAAGAAGGGGATTGGGTTGAGCAAGTGTTTTTGATCGCGCCAAACTGGAACGGGAGGAAAGGACGTGAAAAACGACCTGGATTCCGTCTCCAAAGTTACTCCTTCCCTCGCAAGGAGAGAAAGTGCTGGATCTACTGGAAACGTTGGGAGTTCGGGAGGACTGGAGCAGGAACCACATCTGCATCCCTCCGCACAACGCCTTTTCCAGAGAGCTGAGGAGGAGCGGGAGCGGAGGATTGGCCTCTTGGCCTCTTGGCGTCCTCCCCGCCTCAGCCATTCCCTTCACATCCTCCCCATGTCCCCACACTCCAACAACCACCAAGAGCTCATCACCTTCTTTACTCGGCTTAAGCCTAATTTAGTTCCTCACAATGGCTCGTATTCCTGGAATCCGCATGTGAAATCAAGTACGTGTCCTTCCCTGCGCAGCTCGGAAGGCGTAGCTGGGATATTCAATCCGTACTTTCTCTATCGGATGGGTAGCCTGACTTTCCTAACAGGCTCAAATTAAATGCACTTTTCAGAATTGCTTCCGCTCTCGCAATGTGAGAAAGCTTTCCCCACTTGGCTGCGACGAGATGGAAAGAGAGAAGAAAATTGGCGGGCGATGAAGAACGATAGCTGCAGAATGAAATGTCTTGGGGGGGGGAATGCGATATCAAGGAGCAAAGTGATACGGCTGCACGTACACATACGTGTCTGCATATGCCTATATGTGCTTTATTTGCTAGGAGATTGGAAAGAGGGATTTGACTGAATGTGATGCGAGAAGTAGGAAAGGGAGAAAGGATGAGGGAGATTGGGGTAACTATGGCGTTCAATGTGTTTGTGGACGTGAGGAAGGAGAGAGAGACGAGGGAGAAGAGATGAGAGGGAGAGGAGGAGAGCGAGATGCTGATAGGGACTGAGAGAGCCGAAATAGATGTGAGTCATTGAATTGCCTCTGTGTATTGGAAGCAGACATGGATAAATGAGATCATGTAGTTGGGAAACGTGCTCTTGTCTCCCAAAATCTGTTCTTCCTCTCACTCCCTCACTCTCTCACTCCACGCCCTCTTTGGCCAAGTCTTCTCGGGATGGGAAAGATAAGAATATGAAAAGTAAACAAGACAAGGAAAAATGCTGCGTGGTTGTCTTGGAAGCGATTAGGGGAATTCCCTTCCCTTTGCAGAGCAGATGGAAAGGCAGTGATTGTAGACTGACTACGCGTACGGTGAGAAGAAAGTCGCTGAAAGTGCTCAATTCATTCCAGCCACCCTCGGATTTGTTTAATTTCCAGGCATACATAGACGTACTACAAGTACTGACTTCACTCACTTACTCCCTCCTAGACTTACCTTGTATCCCACCACATGACCAATTTCCCCAGCGCTTAGTTTGAGTGCCTCCAATATAAGGTCCAAGCGCGCTGGATGCTCCAACACTCCAACACCTCAAAACATCTTCAAGGCCTCCCAATAGGCACTTGCTCTATGTATATTATCCCTTGTACCCAAAGTGTCTTTTAATTATTGCGTCAACAAGTCTGCTTGCTACCCTGATGAGCGAAAGTCCTGGTAGGCAGTGCAGCCCTCCAAGCAATGCTCTGCAGACACAGGACGGAGAGCGGGCGAAAGTTGAGATGTTCTCTCAAATCCTGATCCTGAGTGCCAACTTCTCCCTTCTTCCCTTCTTCGCTTCCAAACTCTCCCACTCCCACATGGCTCAAGCAACTGCGGAGAGGAAAACTTTGCGCTGCACTTAGCCGCGGATTTATTTTGGTGACTCCACCGAATTGTTTTTCCTCCATCTTGATGAGTCATGGAAAAGGAAGAGGACGTGATTAGGCTAAGATGCTCTGGGCGCAAGTGAACAAAGTTTGCAAATGTGATTAGGAAGGTCGTGGAGATACGGGAGACACGAAATAAACTACAATAGATCCCATCCCAGGAATTTCCTAAACGGGCTGCTTCCAAGCCTCCCAACTTTCTCTTCCAACTTCCCAGCTCAACCTTGGGCTTCTTGGCGGAGGCGGGCTGGAAAGAGGAAAAAGGGGAAGCGGGAAGGGGAGGGAAGTCACCTTCTATTCCAGCAATTGCAATGCAAAGCAAGTCATTTATGCAGTAACAACGTCCCGACGAAATGAAGTTATGCAGGCGCTTAGCCCACTCTGGAGAGAGACATCGCCTCACACGCCCACGATCAAATTCCCTGAGACAATCTGTCCAATCTGTTCAATGACGTCGCCGGATTTGAAGGCCGCTTGAAGGGGTTGTCTGTATTAAGGAGTGAATTAAGGAGGGGGTACAAGTGAAGACCTTCCAGGATTTTGCCTATGATTTTGCGTCCAAAAGACAAGCCTAGGGCGACGGAGTCCTTTGCAGCCCTGCAGGTGGTCCAGGCGCACAACTGGAAGCACTCCCTATGACTATGGCACTATGAGTGTGGCTGGAGAGAGACGTCCGTGTGGGTGTGTTTGATTCCCGGAGATATTGTAGCGGCAGGCTCTTTCCGCTCTCTTTCGCATTGGCGCGATTCGCCAATGATTTGGGGTTTTTTCTACGCCCCGTAAGAAGTCATGGTTCATCTCCTCTGTGCATCGGCTCTCCCCATCGACTTCATTCTCCGTTCCTCCCCCGGTTGAATCACATTCCCTTTTTATTTTCTCCCATTCTGCATCTTCGTTTTCCTCTTTTCCCATCTTTTCCCCATTTGCTTTTAATTTAATTTTATTTTATTGGACTTCGTGTCGTGTACTCGATTGTACGTAATGTTGAGTTATTAAATAAATAATTAATTATCCCCCCCCCCCAATTCTTTGTGTGTTGTAGTTAGTATTTATTTTTCCCACTCTGTTCCCGAGTCCCTAAATTTTAAGCTTCGTTTTAATATGGAGGGGTTCCTAGGGAGAGCCACAGCCTCGGCCTCCCCACCTTGTTCAGCATACGCTGATTGTAGAGCACAGGTTGCGGGGTGCGCTGAGTGGGGGATGGGACATCCTCACTCGTCAACTCCTCACTCTTAGCAGGAGTAAGAGCTCTTTGGTGACTCCCAAGAAATGTCTAGCCAGGCCTATCAACGTATCAACATCCCTCCTGCTCCTTCAGAGGCAGGATAGATTAGAGACCCAATGCTTTTCTCTACATACCAACATTGAGGAGGTTTCCAATGAGTTGCGTCCAGGACAAACGTGCAGGACTGAGTGGATGGGTGCGGAAGGTGGTGGAGGGCTTGGAATCTTGGGAATGCTCTATCATGTGTACTCTCTCATGTTTCCTTTGTTTCCTTTCCTTCCAGGTGGCTCTTCTCGTACGACCAAGTGAACAAGGTCTACACGCCCATCCTCTTCCTCTTCGGCTTGGTGGGGAACATGTTGTCGGTGTGGGTGTTCTGCATGGCGCCGTCCCACCGACACCTCTCCTCCTCCTACTACCTCTCCGCCCTCGCCATCTCGGACACGGGCTTCCTCATCAACCTCCTGGCCGTGTGGCTGGAGGACCTGGGCTACCACGTCATCACCACGCAGCTCACCTGTCCGCTCGTCATGTACCTGGGTCAGGTCACCTGCTTCCTCTCCGTCTGGCTCACCGTCTCCTTCACGGTAGAGCGCTTCTTCGCCGTCTGCTACCCCCTCACCCGCCCCACCGTCTGCACCGTGGCCAGGGCCAAGAAGGTCATCTCCATCCTCACCCTCGTCGCCCTCCTGGCCTTCTCCTACGTCTGGCTCATTGCGAGGGCACTGGACTGGACGCTCCCCGGAACCAGCTCCCCCGACCAAAGTGCTGGGAGAGGCTGGGAAGGGAATCGGACGGGGACGGTGGGGGAGGAGTGGTTCTTGCGGGAGGCCGTGGGGGAGGACGGGCGGCGGCGGGAGGACCGGGAGGGCTCCGACGGGGACAACTCCAGCACCAGGGCGCTCCTCCCCGCTTGTCCCTCCTTCCTCACAGCATGGAAGGACAAGGAGGGAGACAAGGACTTCCTCCCACCCAGCTTCAGCTTCCTCTGCAACCGCTCCCACCCGCCCGCCGGACCAGGTAATCATGTGACTATAGGTTATTTGGCCTTTGGCTCACGCATTCCCTCCCTTCTGACAGTCTCGTCTGGGCTCTTGCGAAGTAAAGTCAGGTAAATGAGTTGGCCTAAGCCCTTGGCACTCCTGGTGAAAAGGTTTTGAGTTTGGAGCAGCAGAAGCCAGGTGGGGATGGGATATTCTCCAGGCCTCTCCCTCATCTCTCCTCTCCAGGAGCATCTTCGTGAGCAGATGCGTCCAGGCTGGGGGCTGGCTCTTCATTCATGCGAGGAAAGGGCTCAGGATGATGCCTGAGTGAGGGAGCATGAGCCACCCTCCGCTCATTCAAAGGATTCCAAACTCATTCAAAGGAAGCGTGTTAGTTTTGGGAAGACGCTCTGGGAAAGGATTTACGAGGTTCGTATGAGGCGCAGCCTTGTTTCTCATTTA
This sequence comes from Disparrhopalites patrizii, assembly GCA_034698585.1. Lineage (NCBI taxonomy): Eukaryota > Metazoa > Arthropoda > Collembola > Symphypleona > Sminthuridae > Disparrhopalites > Disparrhopalites patrizii. Next base: position 10,442 of record JAQGBT010002461.1, on the reverse strand, counting down.
AGCTTCCTCTCTGCATTTCTTGGATGGTCCCGCTAAGGAAGAGGAATTGAGTGTTGGATGTGAATGAGTCTTCCAGAGGAACCTCATTCCCTTGCTGGAGACAGAGCGAGGAAGAAGACTTGATGAGGAGTCTCCAGATGAGGAGAGCTCCAGATCAAGTCGAGGAGACAGAGAGCTCCCGGCTCTTCTCCCAGTCCTTTAACACTTCAGGATTCTCTTGAAAAGCGTCTGCGACTGCTGCTGCCGACTGGTGACTGGTATCATGGAGCGCCAAATGCTCCTTCCATGATACGAGTCACCACTTTGAGCTGGAAAGGACAAGCCCTGAACTGGGCGCTGGGCGTACTTCCAGCAACATTCATCCTCGTCTTCCTCACTTGCTTATTCCTCTGCTTCCGGACATCCCTAGTCCTTACTTCCTGCCTTGATTCCACACCTTACTGGCTCCTTTCCTTTCCTTCTCGCTTCCTCTCCACGTCATTGTCTCGCTCTCGCGAGAGAAATAGCAAAGACAATATTGACAAACGAGAAAGGGAAGTGAGGAAAAAGTGAGATTTGACGGATTTCGGGCGAGACGAGAAAGCGACAACGAGGAGAGGGCGACGAGCAAGACCTGAAAACGTATGTTGTACTTTTCAGAATGTTAGCACAATTTTATTCCAGATCTGCATCCCCATTCAGCTCGAAAAGGAACTAACTACTTTACGGCTATTTTCCCGCGCCAACGTCAACCCGTTGATTTGGTCCAACATTATGATGTTTTGGCCCAGAAACAAGGTCCTCAACTTGACCAGACTGTATAAGATGCTGAATTGTGATTGTGATGTAGCTATTCTGTTCCCAGGTTCCTGCTAAAATTGTGCATATGAAAGGAGTACAAAGTGAAATGCAACTATTTGAGAATAGCAGGAGGTTTGATGGAATGACTAATATGGAGGAATGGATGTAGTAGTTATTTGGTGGGGAGACTCAGTCCTGAGTTCACACTTGATTCTCAGGTCTCCGCTGATGTAAGGGTGAGGGTGAGGAGTGCGCGAGTGGGGAAATCAGGTGGCATCGTGTCATCGTGCCGTCGTGTAATGCTTGCGGAGGAAACCCGTCTTGAGGGATTTGTTGTGTGATTTGTTGGCAGGTGGGGGCTGGAACGCGACGGCGGAGGAGGTGGGCGGGGAGGAAGGCGGCGGTGGCCAGACCATCCGCGTCTGCTACGTGCGCGAGGAGCACATTTACGTGTCCAGCATCGCGAGTCACATCGACAGCCTCCTCACGCTCATCCTCCCCTTCTTCGTGATCACCTACCTCAACGTCCGCATCGCCCTCTGCGTGTGGAAGCTCAAGGACCAGCGCCAGAACATCATGGCCGTGGCGAAGATCTCCAGCAGCGCGAGCAACCTCCAGTTCCACCAGACGAGGAGCGAGCCTTTGTCTCCCGCCTGTCGCCTCCCCATGAGCGGGAGCAGTCCCTTGCTCAACGGGATCTTCGTGGCGGGGGGCGCGGCGGGCGGAGGGGCGGCGCACACACCCACGAGCTTCAGCCAGGCGAATCGCATGAACCGAATGAACGTGGGGAGCAGCTCTGGGAGTCTCAACACCGTCAACTCGGTGAGTGCGAGTGGCGGGACGCGGGCTCCGGCGCGACACCACCCGGCTTCCACGTCGGCGGCGGAGGCGCGGGTGACCAAGACTCTCTTGCTCGTGTCTACCGTCTTCCTCGTCCTCAACCTCCCCGCGCACGCCATCAGGGCTGTCGTCTACGTTCAGGTAACCAACTTCCAAAGTTCCAATTCTATCAAGTTCCCCAAGCTTTCCTCCCAACCCTTTCTTTCTCCTTCCGCTCCCAACTTCCTTTCTCTCCAAAGTGCGCATTCAGAGTGCAGAGTGCGCATTCAGATCTGCGGCGCCCACTATTCGTACTTCGTACTAGCTCTGCTACAGCACGCCTTCACCCCCATCATCCTAGTCCGACAGAAAGGAGGGAGAAGGGTGATTTGAGTCCTCAACTCCTCCACCTTCTCCTACTTCCTCAGAGTCACTCGTGGTGGTCCTTCGCTCCTTCCAGATTTTTTCCAAGCCGATATTTCCCCTCACCACGAGCTTCCCTTTTCTCGCACTGACACGGAACAGGAAGGAAGCGAATCCGTCCATGAATAGCCTGGCGTTGAAGGGATGTGATGGCACAGTGAGTGGACTCAAAGGGTGGAGACGAGCTCCTGGGTGAGTCTGTGTGCTCATCCAGAAGTTCCGCCGAGTGAGGCGACGAAGAGGCCTAAATTGAGAAGCTCCGAAACCCCAAACTACCCGCACTCTCTCAGTTTCTTCTTCTCTGGGATGCGCCAAAGGAGTTGGTGAGGGATGGTAGAAGAGGGCTGGCGGGGGGAGCTGGGACCTCTTTTGAGGCCTTTTTTGAGCTTTATTTGTTCCGTCGTGAGCGTACGCAAATAAGATTAAAAATTAATAGGAAGGAATTGTGCCTATACAATCAGATGGAGCTGTGCTTGGGAGTGACTGGAGAGGATTGAGCCAAGCCGCACGCCCAGCCTCTTCCTAATCAGCTTCTTCTTTGAAGGACAAAGGGACGTGCGATGGGACGGAAAGAACGGCTCTCCTCGGAGAATCATGAGAGACGAGACACGCTCTCGCCTCAGGAAATGTGCGCAGCTAGCTACTCTGCACTTTCACTTGTCCCTTTCCACTTCCCACTTCCATTCTCTGACTCGGCCCTTTATTTCCCATCAACCTTTACTTTATCTACTCCCTCCTATGTCCCATTTCGCCGAGCTTTCTATTTCTACTTCCTCGCGACCAAGCGGAGGGCAAGCACTGTCCACCCATCCAAAAAGGGCGTGGCTGAGCACGCAGAACGCGAGCAGGGCAGGCATCCAGTCAAGCCCTAAATTAGAAATAGTAAGGAATCCGTAGAATATCTGAATAGCACACGGTTGAGGCTGAGACCGTGCCAAAGGATCCCTAATATCTTCTTCTCATTCGGATTAGATGGGAGCGCAGAAATGTAGCCTGGAGTCTGCATAGCCTTTATGGACTGTTTCCGTGCAGCTATACTTGCTTTGCGGTAGCAGTAGGCGGATAGGAGGTATTATCCTCCTCGCGACCGCCCTTCTTATTTCGTTATTTCCACATTCCAGGTCTGTCCTCATGTTGTCAATTTCTGAAAAGGGAGCTTTTATTCTCAATTGTGACAAGTATACGGGAAGGGAGAGCTAGGATCCGGAATTTACCCTCAAAACCCAGGGATGCTCTAGTATAAGGGCCGCGCTGCGCTCCCGCTAATGTGGACAACACGAATTCTCGCGCTTTCTCTCCTTCCATATGATTGACTGGTTGAATAGGATTGACTGAGTGGGGACGGTGATTGGTTAATGATAATCTGAGGTATCTCTTGCAGTCCTTGTGGGGGTCCGAGATGGTGGAGGAGCTCCAAGCGGCGCAGCAGTGGGCGAACATCCTCTTCAACACCAACTTCAGCGTCAACTTCCTCCTTTACTGCGTGAGTGGGCGGAATTTCCGGAAGTCCCTCTGGACAGTCATGTTCAAGTCCAGGCGAAGCAGAGGGCGTCCCACCAAGCAATCCTGCAAGCGAAGCACCAGCCAGCTCCAGCAGCTCCACCTTCAAACTCAGCCCCAAATGAGCGTGAGCAACCGGAGCCATCTCAAAGAGGAGATTGGCGAAGTGGGGAGGGGACGAGTGAATGGCGCGAACAATTGCCAGATCCTCGTCCAGACCAGTCAAGACTGACAGGAAGCTAGACGAGGCCAAGTGGCCAATTGGCCAGCTGATTCCAGGATCCGGACTCCTCCAACCTCACCTTCCTCCGACGCACTGGACGACGCCACCTTCATTCCGCACGTCCACCACAGCCGCCAGGAGGACGCCGTTGGTCTTGGCCAAAGCAAAGCAAATCTGCGCCTGCCTTCCATGCTTCCCGCCTTCCCGCCTTCCCACCTTCCACCTCCTCCATTCTTCCAACTGCTAACTACGGCTTTCCTTCCCACACGCCTTACAGCACACTGCACCTCCCATTTCCTTGGCATCGGCGGCTTCTCCGAATTCAGCCATCAGAAGAAGCCATTGAAACTGAATTCCATGTGCGAGTGGAGGAGTTGCTGTGAATCTTGAATCACCTAGCACCTCTTCCTCCGAGTTGAGGAAGAAGTGATTCTACAAAGATTCTACGAAGATGGTGCGAAGCAGCTGCAACCAGCAGAAGTTGCGGGAGATATGCCAAAGTGATTGGGAGGCCTTCCGATGGTTGTGAGGCTGACAGAATAGTGAAAAGAGACTAAGAATAAGAGAAGAGCGCTCTCTAGTGGTGAGTTGCTGGCCAAGAAGATTCCGCACGCTCTCAGCCAATACTCCAGCGGCTCCAATTTTGCTCGCCAGTGCGGAGGCGGCCGTGGGAGCGATTCTTTTGCGGCTGATGAGAAGTGTTTTCTCCAGCTAACACGTCAACAATGTAAACATCCGCGTACTTTGTATTCACATCACTTATTCATTGGTGTACCGTATTCCCACACTTGTATGCACATAATATGTACGCAGTTATAGTGTATAGATTAGGGTAGCGCGAATAACATGAAATGCTGACGCTGACTATCATGAAGGCAGAGCTTGTGGAGCCTTGTGCAGGCAAACCTTAAATGTAGCTCATTTGATATCCACCGTTCAATAAGAATCATCACAGACATATTCTGGACCTTGAAATCACTCCCATGTTTCATTTGTTGGCGTCAACATGCCATGCATTACTAATTGCGAGCTAGTAGCTCCAGGATAATCCATACCCATCATTCCTATCCCAGCACCAGCAGCACACAGGTCAACTCCGCAAAGTGGGAAACGCCAAACACTGTGTCCTATCATATTACACTGGGTCGTATATCCTCGTCAAAATGATACGAGTCATGGACCCATCCATTGACCCTGGTAAGCTAAAAAAAAACCCTTCTTGGATGACCCCGTCCATCGCTCTCTAACCTTGACTACGAAGATTGTTTGGACAGCATCAGATACTTTTCCGTAGCAATTCCTACTCAATTCTGCACTCTGATGCAGTGTCCAAACCTATATACATTACATATCTATTGCTATTTTGTAATTGGCCAACCATTTTGGCTTGAATATTGACGCAGGAACATGTAACAACTCCTTTAATGTTCACCTGAACTAATTGTAAGATGACATTTTTGTTTGTTAGCAGATCGGCAGACATTACCCTAGACGACGTGCTTCAGTAACTTTCCCGCTTTGTGCACTTGTGCTGCTGGGTGTCTCTACTAATGCATAACATCTTAATTACCTTGCATTTGCTTCGTCCATAATGTGATCGTAATCATTGCTAGGGTAAAGTGATGGAGTGAGGAGTGAGGACGGTCGAAGAAGACTTGGATGAGGACACATCCTGGACTCGCAACCTCTGAATGAGGACAGCTAGATAGCTTCAGTACCCGCTCAGCTTTCTGCCACTTCCCCTTCAGGCTCGGCTCAGGACACGACCGGCAGTCCCTTGAAGGCTCCCGCATCCTCTCCTTCCTTGAATGCAAAACGATAGGAAGCCTTACTAATTGGAGAATTCCGTGCAGCGAAAGGAGAGGCTAATGAGATAGGAGTTCCCTCATGATCCTCTCCCAGAGTCTCACTTTAATCCTGCCCGAGTCCGACTCGAGGTGAGAGCGGAGCTCCATCAATTAGTGCATTGGTAATGATTAGAAGAGATTCCCCTCACTTCAGCTTCCCACCTCACTCCTCCTCACTCTCACTCGCAGAGCAAGAAGCGGCTAATGAGGCCTTCACATGAACCCAAGATTCCCATCACTCATCCTAGCACCATCTACTTTCCATCAGCCACCAACATTCCTAGTCTAATTACACTTGAGCGTGTCCTCTCCCGCCCGAGACAAGGCATAGTTCTCCTCCTCTCCTGCCCGAGACAAGGCATAGTTCTCCTCCTCTCCCGCCCGTGACAAGGCATAGTTATCCTCTACTGCCCGAGACAAGGCACAGTTGTCCTCCTCTCCTCCTAATAGAAGCCTCGACTAATAATATTATAATTAAATAAAATCCATTTGGAAAACGAAAATGACAAACAAGAACAGGTTTAATTCGTTGAGAAAATGTTAAAACACAAGAGCACAAGAAAATACAACCAACAATGCCAAAAGTCAGAATTAGAATCCCATCACAATGACAATAATGAATGAATGAAAATCGGTGTGAATGTAATTTATACGAATGACTGAGAAACGCGAATGCATGTAATTTATTGGATGTGTGGGAACTGGCGAATCTGAATGGAGGATCCGAACGATGGCTACGATGCTCTGCATTATAGCCATTAGGGAGCGTACGCTCACACCTCCTCTCCTCCTCTCCTCCTGCTTTGCATTAGCTCACCTGTCCTCCTCTGACAATTCCAACTCACTTGCCCCCTGGCATACGTGGGCAGAATGAACTATAACATTCAACTTTGATCCTTGCCGTATCAAATCAATTAGCAGGATTTCCTTCTGCTTCGGTGGCAGTGAAGACGCTGGCGAGAGAGAGAGAGGGAAAGAGAGCGAGAGAGAGAGAGTAAAAAGCTACAGTAGGCTGTAGGCTTCGTTCACATCCATCATGAATAAATCATCACCATTCAAATGAGGAGAGGCGGCGTACGGGCGTGCATGTGCTTTGCTCAAGGATTTGGGTCTGTGCACTTTCCAGTGTGACAAACAAATGCAGGGGTGTTGCGGGAAAAGAGGGAAGAGCGAGAGAGAGAGATAGAATGAGAATAAAAGAGAGAAAGGAAGTAGGCTGTTGACATGCTGACTGCTTGTACTTGATGGATGAGGAAGAGAGACTTGAGAAGCGAGTGGGAAGAGAGTGAAGAGAGAGAATGTGGGAGAGGAGTGACTGAGTGACTAGGGAGCTAGGCGGAGGACGGATTGGATGATTCCATTTTTACATTGACCTCACTCGCACTCGCACTCTCTCAATCATTGAAATGTGAGCGTGGAAGTGGCCACTTGGGCAGTGATGCGGAGCATACTAAATACTTTTTCCACGATACACGGGGAGATGGACGCCAGGAAATCCACTTTTCCAAATGTTTTCCTCTCCTCTCCCGCCCTAACTTGTTGCATCCTCCTCCTCTTCCGTACTCATCAGCATTCTGCTCTCTGCTGAGGAAGGTGTGGTGTGGCTTGGGGCTCTTCCCTCCACAAAAGCCGCTTCCTTTCCTTGACTTAGGAAGGGGAAAAGGCGGAGAAAGGAGAAAGTGATCCCCTTCCCACCTTGTCACTTCCAGTTGAATGGACTATGGGAATGGCTCGCCTTGGCGGCGCGTTGAGGGAGCGGAGTGGGAATTGGAGCAGGGCATTCTGCGGCTTGAGAAGGTCAGAGATAATGGGATGGGGCAGAGACAGAGAAGAGCTCTGTGTAAGGAGGAACACATAGATTTCCTGAAGCCAGGTGACTTTGAAATCAAGTCTGCCATTGTACTCTTCCGGAGAGGAAATGCTCTGGGCTCTGGCTGCGGGCTGTCCACACAGTCACTCCACCCGCCCTTTTTCACCTCTGTGAAGGGGTGGAGCCTCAACTGGGCTTGAGACGTCCGTCCCGCGAGTCCTAACTCCTCCCTGGACTCTTCGCCATCTGTGCTCGAGAATGAGAGGGTGTGCAGGGGAGGTGTTGGTGGTTGACAGGGCTACATAGTCCTTCCTCTGCCAACCCTCCCTCTTCCACAGGATTCTACGCATGAAAGCACCATATGCGAACCTACAACTTGGACCACATTAATCAGGAAATCCGAGCGACACCCTTCCTTGTAAAAGGACCTTGTACCTTTGAGGTAGTCTCATCCTATTCTTCCCCAGACAGAATAGATACACCATTTCACCATACTAAATGCTTCGCGGTAAGTCAATACCTATGTGTGAGCTGTTAAGAAAAGGGACTACGAAGAGCCTTGATTCACTTTTGGAGTTGCAAAATGTTGTGACACACGGGTTGGCATCGGGTACAATACGGGTAGAATTCTTTTTCAACAAATGCAAGGAGGAGTCATAGGACTCGCACAAAGGAAGAGTTGGCATGACTTTTCAGTAGCTAACTAAAGCCATCGTGGCGAGGGCAGTGCTCAAGAGATGTGTCCTCCACCCATCAAAGAGCCTAGAACCATCAGCCTTTTCACATTCGCTACACATTCCTGTACCCATATGATTTTACACACACATTTACTACACATGCATAAGGAAGACATCATCACATTCGCCTTTTATTGGTAAGTGGTAAGTGGTGAAAGGCAAGTGTCCGTGAGCACACGTAAACGGCATACATATTGTGAGCAAACCGCACATTTACTCTGGTCGTCAGGTGGCAACGGGGGTTCCGGAATTTGGGACAATAATAGTAATCAAAATAAAAAAAGATTGGTTCAGTCGTTCAATGCTCATGTGGGAGCTGAGCTTGCTCGGACAGAGTGTCTCTCTTCTCTCTCCTTCTCCTTAGACGGGCTTTTCGCTCAGATGAATAAAGTCTCGAGTGGCTCTTCTCACAAATTCCTTTTCTTCCCTTTTTGCTTTCTACTCATTTTGCATCTTTTGCATTTTATTTTATTTCTAAGACATTATTTACTGCTGCATCCTTTCTAATTAATTACTACTGATATTATTATTATTTGTGCTACTTCTACCTCTACCCATTCTGGCAGTCTGGCTGCCGTCCTTCAAAATATGCACCTCTGCAGAGACAGATGCATAGAAGTGAATTATAGTAGATAGATATAATCATGCACATATTAGAGAGCTATCCCAATGTAGAAGCGTGGGTAAGATAGCGGGTGAGTATTTGACCACTTGTCATCCACACGTGAGGACGTGACCACATATGTATTTCACGTCCTCCTCTTTCCTTTGCAAAAGCTCGGTCGTCCTCATTCCCGGAGAAGGACCATGGCGTACGCACACCCCCGCATTCCCTCATCGCAGCTACATACTACATAGTGACTCCTTACTACTGACAGATCCTTCCGCACAACAAAAACTTCACACTAGCATCATTCCGTGCTTGAGGAGCCCTCAGCCACTTGAGTGAGCTCCCATGAAAGGCCAGCCCAGTCCCCAACCATCGCTTCCTCTTCCTGTCCTCTCTTCCCTCACTTTTGACGGCGGTGAGATGAAAGGATGTTGACCACTAGATTAGCTTCATCCCACGTCCCTTCGGATCTGTCCTCAGCTTGCAGAGAGAGAGAGAGAGAGATTGGAGGATAGCCTCCACAAGTCATTTATCATACTCTTCTTGTCTCACCGCATGCTTTGACCTTTGTCTAAGCAGGACTCATTTCCTCTGCAACGGCCTGGAGGAAGAGACACGAGATGGAGAGTGTGATGGTGGGATAGAGTGGAGTTATGACATGGCCTACTTGGCTTCCCTTCTCCACCCTTCCCGCACGTGACTGGAAAGGCTGGGATGTGAATTCCCTCCCGCAGGTTCGTCCCCATGATTCCGGGTGAGGAATTGAGGACAGGGCTGTGTAGAGGACGCGGACGGTTGTGGGACCAGGGACGAGGGAGGTTAGTCCTCGGAACTAGCGGGAAGGGCGCCTGGTTGAATGGACCTCATGAGCCACACTGGCCTCGTGTCCCACAGACATGAGCTTGGTGAGGTGAGGAATCTGCCGCTACCCCAAGTGCACTCCGTTCTTGACAGCCACCTGGCACCTTTACACATAAAACTGTCCAATGATTCAAATCTGCCTGTTGGATCTACAGGGAAGGTTGGGCTAGGTTCCTGTTCCTAGGCTGCCATGCCGGAGAGAAAGCCAATTCCCTCCACTTCCCTACCTTCAGCTCTTACCTTCAGCTTTCCCAGGCTACTTTCTCTTCCTACGAGACCCACAAAGCTCCTCTGAGCAGGTACTCTTACCATTTCTGGACTGCCAACAGTCACAAGTCTTAATGGCACAAACTTGATGGGAAGAATCCCCACTTTTCATTGCATTTCCCTTTTATTTATTTGGCTGGGTGTGGGATTGAGGCGTGTGGTGTTGGGGTTTGTGGGGATGAGTGGCGATCTGCCTGCAGAGAGTGATTCTGTGATGTGCCAAGGGCGGGAGTCTGGTAAGCTGCGGAGGGGCGTCATCTCCCGTCCTCCGAATGCCCACTCAGCTCCAGGACGCACCTCCGACCTTGTGCCGGGCATTTAGCCCCGCAAGATGGAGGAGTAAAGATGAAAGATTGAAGGAGGGCAGAAAGAGGTCCAGCTTTCTTGGAAGCGCAAGCCGTTCCCATTCCAAGTAGATCGCATCGCATGGGCAGGTACCACAGTACCACTATTCCCAGCAAATAAAAACAGTGTTCCATAAACATTTTAATAATTAATAATTACATTAATAATACTCTCCTCTTCCTCTCCTCTTCCTCTCCTCTTCCTCTCCTCTTCCTCTCCT
>JAQGBT010002460.1:0-23987 GCA_034698585.1 Disparrhopalites patrizii | reverse complement strand
CAAAAAACAACAATATATATTGATGCATATTGATGCATGAAATGTATCAATATTATTGAGAATATTGATTATTGATTATTGATTCGTGCCACCCTGGGTATACCTATTACCTATATGTAGGTTACATAAATAAACGCAAAAAAAAAACTTTAACTATGTTTTTAAATTTCAAAATGCTTGTTTTTTAAAAATTAATTAAGTTTAATTAATTGTAATAACAGATCATATTTATAATGTTTCTCTTCTAGAAATTGAAACAAAATGGTTAATTTGTGTGTCTGCATAAAGTGATATAACGGGAAAATTTGAAAATGATTGAATTTTATGGATTTGATCATTTATATTATGTATTAATTATCATGTGTATGTATTAATGATTTTATGTACTGCTTTATCATCAAATTTTTATTTTGGTACATTTAGTAATTTAGAGTTTTGATTCAATGTTCAAGGTTCATGGAAGAAGTTTCAGAGGAAGAGGACCATGAGGCTTCCTACAGGTGTGACCTCAAGGAATGTATGAAACTTGCCCAGGGTCTTGCCGTTGTCCTTGAGAGCGTCATCCCTATCCCTTTGTATCTTTTCTCAGGTTGATTTTTTGAATTTAATCAAAATTATTAAACTTTTGAATTTAATACAATGGCATTCCTATAATGAGTTCTGTATTTACTTTTACAATTACAGTGAATATCATGAGGTCAGTGTTCCACGGGTACTTGATGTCGGGGGCATTAATTGGGCTCGGCCTTCGCTATTTGATTGGGTCGGTGATGACCACTTCCTGGGCATTGGTGCCGGTCAGCATTCTTAATGGCCATTTCCATGGCCTTTTCTTCCTGGCCTTACTCAGCAATTGCTTGATCTTAACACGGTCCAACAGGGGAGTCAATGTCGCATTGGTCCTTTTGCCAGCTATCTTGGCGGGGGGGATAGGTAACATGTTTTCGAATTGCTTTCGAACAATTATTTCCGAATGAAACACCTCCAATAGAGTTATTTTTCGGTTTACTTTATTTAGGTGCATCTCGAACTTCAAATCTCGTACTTGAAATTGAATTTTGAAAATGCGATATTTCAAACAAAATTCGAAGTCGGTTGAAAAACCAAGTTGAAATAATAATAACATTTTTTAAGTTGGTTAAATCATGTTCCAAATTACCATTCGTAATTGAACGAGCTACTCTAAGAACGAATTCAAAATTAGACTCATAATTGAAACTCGTGAGTATAATTGGGACTTTAATTGTGGTTATAGCTATGAGTGTTTATCTAGATGAGATGACATAGGACACTGATGCTAACCAAAAATGGTAGATTTTTTGTTTAGAATTTAGAATATATAAATATTTTAAAAGCAAGAAAATAAGCAACAAGTTAAAATTTGATACGTTAACATGTTTTAAATAAAAATTGTTTTGGAAGAAACAATCTTGTTATCGAACTAGGTTTCGGACTCAGTTAAGTATTAGAACTCCGAACTCGGACTTTTGATGAACGAATAGTTTTGTTCAGTTTCTAGTATTTTGAAAAAGCTCAAATTGTCTAGTACAATTGTACAAGCACCTATCTAAGTAACAATAAATTCTAATTGAACTTGAACGAATAAGGAACTCTATACCTATTACCTATACAAAGAAACTATGCCCTACAATTATATTTTTAATTTACAGGCTTCGGAGCCGGAAGCGTGATTTCGGGGGTACTTATGGAAACGCAATCTAGTCGGCTCGTGTTCCGGATTTTCGGAGGAATTGCCGTAATATCCGGATTAATTCACTTGGCCCTGAGTTTCTTCTTGTTCCCCAAAGCATCTTATGAAAGTCGGACGCTGTCATATTCGGAGGAACTTAATGAGGATGACATAGACGGGACAGAGAGTGAGGAGATGATGGATCGCAAGGGGAAGGATGTCCGGAAGCCTTCCAAGGCCGAAACGCTCAGAAGTTCAAGGTGATTTAATACTTTCATTCCTAATCGAAAGTCAGAATTTAAGAATAATTCAGGATTACAATAAAAATTATAATTTAAGTTAAATTAATTGGGATTGCTGTGTAGCACGGTGGAATGGAAGGAAGCCTCGGGCACATCCTCCATGAAAAAATTCAAGCTCCTCCTCTGGAAAAATTTTAAAATCCAGACCAGGCACAAATTTCAGACGGTCGTGGAAATCATCATCCCCCTCATTTTCACCTTCGCATTGGCTCTCATCAGAATTATGATCCCCATTGATAAAATCACCGAACCGACCCTCTTCCAGCCATTTACACTCAAAGACAATGTCCCGGCAGTGCTCAGAACTTTGACGTAAGCTTTTTTTCTTGAAAAATATTGGAAAATTTTCGGAAGGCATGTTTCCAAGAAATAAAGAACTTTTATAATGTTTAATCACTTGTTGTTTTGCAATTTTCTAGCAATCAAATATATTACACTCCGAGCCAGAACGCTTTCGTCGAAGAAATCATTGATGGGATGAAGGAGGATTTTTTCTACTCCCAAGGGTTGAATTATTCTTGTAAGTTAGCTATATTGATGGATACCGCACATTTTTAATTGATTCTTACTGATCCTTAAAAAGTAAATCATTATACATGTATTTTTTTCAAACAGTTCTAAGTTTCCCAACAGAAGAGAAACTGATAGAAGCCTATGATGCAAGTATGGTGGGTTACTCCGGGCTGTCCGGCACGACGAGCTTTAATGCAACTTCTAATGTGTTGGCGGGCATTGTTTTCCCTAAGTTAACAAAGGGGAAAGTGCCTGCCGTGTTTCAGTATGAATTAAAATTCCCGGCCTTCCAAAGATCAGAGTTCGACTTGTTCTCCGAGCGCTTCACCTTCAAGCCTTCTTGGTACTCTGAGGGCATTTATCCTTTGTTCCGCTTACCGGGACCCAGATCCAAAAATAATGAGGGCGGGTTTCCTGGTAAATTCTCTGTTTTATTTGGCTAATGTCCCAATTTTCTTTTGATATTTTTGATAAAAAAAACGTGCTTTGTGTTATTAAGAAATCGTACCATTTACGGAAATAATTATGGTTTTTGAGGAAAAAATCATGCTTTCTTTTTCTCTAACAATATATTTTTGATCGCAGAAATACAAATGTTTTTTTTACTTGGAGGCTATGCTGTTTTCTTTAAAAATGTATGCTATGTGTCGAAGAAATATGCTTTTTAAGCCCGTGAAATTTAGCCATTTGAATGTCTTCATTTTATTGTATTTCTTGATATATTTCCAGAAAATATTGTTAGTGTTGGCTCAAAATAAACGACTTGTAGAAATAGTGCATTTTCTTATTAAGTTATTTTTCAAACTTTACTCTTTGTATTGCACTTTTTTTTTGGAAATATGCCATTTTTTTCGAATTATGCTTTATGTTTGTGTGAAAACCCGTCTTAAATTGTCTAACGCTAATTTCACAATAGCACAAAATGGTTTAAAAAAAAGCAAATCCGATTATCGATTTAAATGCCCGGGATTATTACTACAGTCGATGTTGTTTTTTTCTGTGTTCCAGGATACTTTGCCGAGGGCTTCTTATTCCTGCAAAATGCCGTTGAAAGTACGGTGACGAAGCTTTTGGTGAGGCCGGAGCAGAAGGAGGAGTTGGAGGAGTACAATATTCAAATGCAAAGGTTCCCCTATCCAACTTACACCAATGACAACTTCATTTTTGCTAGTCAATTCTGGATGGCCTACTTCCTCACCCTGTCCTTCATTTACCCCGCGATGAACATTGCCAAGATGATCGTTCACGAAAAGGAAGGTCGGATTAAGGTCAGATACGCAGGCCCTAATTATGAATAGAATATAATTATTTTAATTATACATATAATGAATAGAATATAATCTTTTGTTTTTTAATGCAATTGCTTATTATAAATTTGTTGGAACAGGAATTCATGAAAATGATGGGACTACCAAATTGGTTACATTGGACGGCGTGGTTCATCAAGACATTCTTGTACCTAATCGTTACCTTGATATGCCTCACCATTCTCATGAAGGTAAGCTTCTATTCAGAGACTAATGTTAGACAATTTAAAAAAAAAAGAATTAACGAAATTAAACGGTACTTGCGTCCACAGATTGAGTTTGAGGAAGACCGTGCCATTTTAACGGAGGCGAATTCCCTGGTTCTCTTTGTTGTGTTCATATTCCATGCCATTTCTCTAATTGGATTCTGCTTCTTCATGTCAACTCTTTTCTCTGATGGTACGTCATTTTATGTCCCGTAAATCATGCACAGTGTGTGTTTTGTGAAAAAAATACATTTGCTATTGGTCAAAGTAACCTAAAATTGTTAGTCAATGTGAAGAGTGAATATACAGAAGAAATCTTTTTTTTTTAACTTTTAGCAAATAGCGCTGCAACTGCCACGGGCTTCTTGTGGCTCTTGATGTTCATGCCCTACGGATTCCTCTTCCCCAGGATTAATACCATGTCCCGACAAACCAAGTACATGACCTCGTTTTTATTGGGGAATTCACCCCTGACATATGCCTGCTATATCATGTCCACATTTGAAGGGACTGGAGCTGGTATTCACTGGGGCAATATCGGGGAAGGAGTCACTCCCGATGACAGTTTCTGTGTGTTGGACTGCATTATTATGATGATTGTTAATGCCGTCACATATAGCCTCGCCGCCTTCTATGTGGAATTAGCCTGGCCGGGAAAGTACGGGGTCCCACTGCCCTGGTACTTTCCATTTACGGTAAGATTTAATCCTGTGCAAGGACATTTGCTTTTATTTGATTTTACAATTTTTTTATTCAGGTTATTTAAGCTAACTAAAATTTTGTTGATCGTGTTCAGAAATGGTATTGGACCGGAGGGATTCCCGTGGATAAATTAAAGCGTACCCCGTCCTTCACGAAGCGGGGGAATATGAAGAGCACGTATTTTGAATCGGATCCAACTCACCTCAAAGTCGGCATTGACATCAAAGGCTTGACCAAGGCTTTTGGGGACAAAACCGCCGTGAATAGCCTCAGTCTACGACTCTTCGAGAATCAAATCACTGCCTTGTTGGGACACAACGGGGCGGGCAAAACCACTACGATGTCCATGCTCACAGGTGATTAAAATGTTTCTTTCTGAAATGAGGAGATCTGTATCCTAGAAAAAATGTTTCTCCCTGAACTGGAAAAACTATACTCAAGAAATGTTGCATTCTGAAAAAAATTCGGAGGAAATGAAATCCAAATGTTTGTAAAAATTGATTAATTTGAACATATACCTACAGGTATTATCACACCAACTCGGGGAACGGCCGTGGTAAATGAACATGACATCTGCAATGACATGCGAGCCGTGAGGGCCAGCTTGGGGATGTGTCCACAGTACAATGTCCTCTTCGATGAGCTGACTGTGCAGGAACATTTGTACTTTTTCTCTTTGGTAAATTGCGAACAAAAACTAACATCGGGTTGTGTCAATGATAGAGTGTATGCAATTTTGCTAATATTGTTATAAGTTTTGTTAATATTAATAAATACTATTTTGGGGATGTTCAGCTGAAGGGTTACAGCAAAGAAGAGGCGGAGCTTGAAGTGGAAAGAATGCTGGCTGCACTGGGCTTCGAAGATAAGCGAAATGCTCAGGCTCACACCCTCAGCGGGGGCATGAAGAGAAAACTTTCTGTGGGAATCGCCTTTTGTGCTGGATCCAAGGTAATTCCTTTTTCGTAAATTTTTGACTTTTGTTCTAAAAATTTGTGGAATGCATATAATGACACATTCTACAAAGATATGCATACTTATACTTACCTATACTTATACCTATTACACAAATGTTTTTATAGGCCGTGTTATTGGATGAACCCACCTCCGGAATGGACGTGGGAGCCCGTCGAAGTACTTGGGACTTGATTCAGATGGAGAAGTTGGGGCGAACTGTGATTTTATCCACACACTTCATGGAGGAGGCCGATTTGTTGGGTGACAGAATTGCCATCATGAGCGAAGGCACCGTCAGGTGTTGTGGAAGCTCGTTGTTCCTCAAGAAAAAATACGGTGGGTTCCTTTCTGTTAAAATAATTTTTATACTAGGAATAATTAAGTCAATTTTGGAGGTGAAAATAGAGTTGCGTATCGGTCCAAATGCGATTTGCAGGTATCAATTTCTGTGATCAGTTCAATTTAAATTCTACAATTTTTAGCTATAATCACTCGTACGTGACCATTTGGAAGATTTTAAAACTAGTGAAATTAATTAAGTATAGGTATATATGATCATCTATTTAAATTGTCGACTTTGGAGTTCTGATTCCTAATTCAGTCAAAAACTCAAGTTGAATTACTAGAGAGTTCAACTAATTTCAATTAAAACTTAACGTTGAAGTAATAAATCTTAACTTACAAAAACGATAATGTTATTTGCAGGAGGAGACTACCGCCTTATAATAGTCAAGGAGCCGGACTGCATTGTGAGTAATGTCACAGCAGTTCTGAAATCAAGAATCCCGACAGTGGATGTGAGTGAGGATGTCGGAGCGGAATTGACTTATTCCCTGCCTGCCGACAGCACTGGGGACTTTCCGGGTCTTTTTGAAGAATTAGAGGACAGGAAGGAGGAACTTCGCATTGCTAGTTATGGCGTGGGAAATACTAGTATGGAGGAGGTCTTCATGAGGTACGTTTTTGCGATTTCGAGAATACATCAAATATTAGTAGGTACATAGTGCATAGGTACATATTTACATATTAATATTATGTTATTCCTTGGATGGATTTATATATGTTGGTCTATATTCATACATTATTTATTTGTATAAGATTTATATTTATATTTATTACATTTGCGAATGTAGAGCGGGTGAGCTACCTGTCAATCATCATGGTCAATCCAATCACGGCCCAAAGAAATCTCAGTCTCTACATACAATAAAATCCGAATCGAGCTTCAGGTCCATGAAAAATTCACGAAGTCACCGGGAGCTCTTGATGAATGGTCCTGCCGAGGAGGAGAAGCTTCAAAAGAAGATGGTCATTGACGGACCTCGAAACACTGGGATAACTTTGATCATGCAACAGATGAAGGCAATGCTGAAGAAAAAATTCCTGTATTCTGTCAGGAATAGAAGTCTAGCAATTCTGCAGGTATTTTAATTGTGAAAGAATCCAATAGTCATGAATTTCTTGATTTATCAATTTAAACATAGTTAAAACGGTACTATTATTGTGCAGGTTGGAATTCCCGTCGCACTTCTGTCCATGGCCATTCTCGCGTTCAAAACCGTGCCCGGAATAAAAACTCCCGAACCTCATTTAATAACACTCGACGTAATACATTTATCATTTCCGAAGTTATTTTTGAATTAAGTAATTTTGAGTAATAGAAGGAGTATTTGCTATGGAATGGAGTATAGATGTTCACAGGGTGGATTTATTTTTTTGTATAGCGGTACCAGACGTTGGGCGAAACTTTCACCGCCGTGAGCTGTGAGAGAGATCAGATAATTTGTCGGGGCTATCGAGACTTTGTGCAAGGAAAGAATTACAACATGGAAACAATTAAGGGTGTTTCTTTCCTGGATTACATTCTGGACAAAGTTAGCTTACCTACATTATTTCAGTTCACGGCTTTCGTATGTTGCCGTTAAAAGTACAAAATTTAAGCATCTCGGCGCAACCATAACATGCAAAATCATAATCTTCCATTAAATTGCATTCGATTTATCTCTTTATTCGGGCGCTGAATTTCTTTCTGTATTTATGAAAGTGGTTTCTAAATTTGTCCTTTAAAAAAATGAAGTATTGCTGTATGCTGCCAGAACTACATATTTTTATGTTCGCTGGTTTTGTAATAATTTTATGGGGAATTTAAGAAAAACGGTTGATTTTGATAATTTGTATATTACAAGGAAGCCAGTAGTTTTTTATTTAGAATAAATAAATCTGGATATCTTTTATAAATACCAACTAAAAAAGCGTTAAACCCAAAAGTAAATGGTCGATTCGTCGATATGATCAAATTCATAATATTATGAAGGAAGGGAGTTTATTAGCTTGCATGTTAACGTCACGTGGAAATGATCAAAGCTGTTCAAATTGTAATTGCAATTCAAATTGCAATTCATATTTTGTAATATTCGTGAATATCGCAGATACAGCCTTAATATTTTGAAAATTCTTCCAGGAAACCGAGGATGTCGGAAAAGCCACGTCCCAGTACATTGTCGGCTTCGAGCAGCGGTCAAAGTCATTGTCCTCACGAAAACCGACGGAATTGGTGGCACTTTTCAACAACCAACCCTTCCATACTCCTCCCTTGGCCCTCAATTTTCTCCATAACGGCATCCTCAAAGCCTTTGGTGTGAAGACAGAGCTCTCCGTGACCAACTATCCCTTCGACTACAACAGCATCGACAAGCTAAAACAAACGGCCTCATTCTTCACCATTGGCTTCATGGCTGGATGGATTATTCAGTTTGGTCTGGCATTCCAGGCCGCGTCCTTCATCATCTTCCCCGTGGATGAGCGGGTGACGAACGCCAAACATCTGCAATTCGTGGCTGGACTGAAATATCCCGTTTACTGGACGGCCAACTTCCTCATGGACGTCTTCAACTACATGATTCCTTGTGTATTGATGGGCCTCCTCCTCCTCGCCTTTGACATCGAGGAATTCAAATCCTGGGAGGTTTTCATCACTTATTTGATCCTCTGCGTCTGCCATTCCTGGTCCATGATCCCCCAGATGAGCTTATTCTCCTTTGCATTCACCATTCCATCCAGTGGTTATGCGAGGATGACGGTGTTGCATGCTGCCACGGGCTTGATCTCCATGTTGATCGTCATCATCCTGGATGTCCCCGAATTTAATATCGGTGACATCACCAGCACTCTCCACAACGTTTTCATGATCTTCCCCAATTATGCCCTTGGCATGGCCGTCGTTCAGATCACCTCCTACAAGGATTTGAAGGAATTCTGTGGGGATTTCAATCTGGAGTCTTTGTGTCAGCATAGTTCTGACTTCGTCTGTTGCACCAGGTGTAAGTCATTCCTGTATTATTAGCCACACGGGAATATAGCCGAATTACAAATAATTAATAATAACGGCCAAGCTGTTCAAAGCTGTAATAGTTCCAAGGTATGTACTTGTCTGGTTTTGAACATATTTCGCAGATCAAGATAACATCTTTGCATGGCAACCGTTCGGAGTTGGAAAGAATATTTTGGCCATGTTACTCTGGGGCTTTTTCTGCGTTTTGGGTGTGATTCTCATTGAAAGTCGGCTAGTTCATAAGTTGATGGCGATTTTCCAGTGGAATAACGACTGGGAGCGGGGAGGAGACTCCAATTCTGAAGAAGGTGTGACAATTTTGTATTTAAAGGAATTAAATCAAAACGTGGCATTTATTTTACGTTTTATGTGGAAGAAATTTTTTAATGGCTTTCACGATTAAATTTTTCCGTATATTGTTTTTATTGTAGAACCTTTGGATGACGATGTGGCTAAAGAATCTCAAAGAATAAATAGTCAAACACTTTCTCGACTGTCCAAGCGTGACAACTTAATTCTTCGGTAAAGAGTTTCACGGTGTAAATGTCAATTTTAAGCATGAATTTTTAACTGGCTCATTTACAGTGACATTCATGTGGATTTGTCTATAGGAATTTGACGAAGGTGTACGATAACAACTTGACCGCCGTGGACAGCTTAACTCTGGGCGTTCGTCGAGGTGAGACCTTTGGTTTGTTGGGAGTCAATGGGGCAGGGAAGACAACGACGTTCAAGATGCTGACGGGAGACATTCCCGTGACGAGCGGAGACGCTTATTTGTGTCAGCACAGCGTTCGCAAAACATTGGCTAAAGTGTACGAGAATCTGGGTTATTGTCCCCAATTCGATGCTGTCATCGAACAGCTGACGGGACGGGAGACAATCCGAATGTTCGCCAATCTCAAAGGCATTCAGGATAAATATATCGACAAGATCATCAATACGCTGGCGGAGAACTTACTCTTCACTCAGCATATTGATAAGCAAGTGGGCGAGTACAGGTAATTATCATCGAACGTTTCCAAAATATTGTTAGATGTACACAGAATTCCTTATCGGTTGCCTTATTTTATTTTCGAGCTTGAAATGAAGTTTTTAATTTCGTGTGTAGACTCGAATTCGGTTAAAAACCCAAGTAACATATATAATTAAAATAAATAGAACTAATAGAAGTAATCTAAATTTTTTAAGTTCGTTAAATCAAGGTCCAAATAATCATACTCATAAGTGAACGAATAGGTACTCTAGCTATGAATTGCAAATTGAACTTACAATTATTGCAAACTCGCGAGTATAATTGCGATTTCAGTCGTGATTAGCAATCAAGTTTTCTTCTAGATAAGATGACAAAGGACACTGTTTGCCTACTAAAACTGTGTATATGTATTTATAGTTTAGAACGTAATTGGAATCAAGGAAATAATTAAAAAGTTAAAACATAGCGTCCACATATTTGAATAGGAATTTTTAGTTTCAGCAAGAAACAAACTATAATTGAACTTGAGCCGATCAGGAACTCAGTTTTACACAATTTTTCAATTGTTTCAAAAATATACCTAAATGTTTTGTTTTCTTAAAATTTGACCTTCTGAAGTGGAGGGAACAAACGGAAGCTGTCAACGGCATTGGCCATGTTGGGAAACCCGCCAATAGTGTTCCTGGACGAGCCCTCGACCGGGATGGATCCGGTGGCTCGTCGTCATGTGTGGACTGCCATCAGTAAATTGCGGGAGCTGGAAACATCCGTGGTCATTACGTCCCATAGTATGGAGGAATGTGAGGCCCTCTGCACCCGCCTGTCCATCATGGTGGGTGGTCGTTTTCAATGTT
Source organism: Disparrhopalites patrizii (assembly GCA_034698585.1). Taxonomy (NCBI): domain Eukaryota; kingdom Metazoa; phylum Arthropoda; class Collembola; order Symphypleona; family Sminthuridae; genus Disparrhopalites; species Disparrhopalites patrizii. The sequence continues at coordinate 13,149 of JAQGBT010002460.1, read as the reverse complement.
TGGGATCATCCCAACATCTGAAAAATAAATTTGGAGAAGGCTACACAGTTGTGGCTCAATTAAGCTACAGCGGCATTGCGACTTCAACAACTCCGGTGGTTACCCGCAGCCACAGTGTGGATGACTCCGACGAGGATGAGACCATGCTGAGACCATGGGAATTAGAACTGAGTGAATTGAAGGAATATATTGAGACGGAGTTTCCGGGTAATTTAATTTATTTGGTGTTTTAATTTATTTGAATGTATGTATAGTTCTAATTTATTCTAATTTCTTGCCGTTACAATCGTGTATTCGCCAGAGAAAGGTAAAAAAAAGTCGGTCATAATAATCCTTTGTGATGTGAACAGGTTGCGAGCTAAAAGACACCCATCCGGGTTTCGTTCAGTATTTCCTTCCAGGAAGGAACGTGAAATGGGCCAAATTATTTGCTGTGATGGAGACGGCCAAAGACAAATTTAATTTAGAAGCATACTCTGTTGGCCAAACCAGTTTGGAGCAAGTATTTTTCAACTTCACCAAATTGCAGAAATCTGAGGATGATTGACCATGTTGTATTTTTTAACTGTGTTGTGTGTAAACCATGTACATATATCTTAAATGTATACTGTACACTTGTTTTGTTTAAAGAGCCACCCGGAATGAAGCCAACCACAAACATATGAATGTTATACATTAATTAATGTAATAATTAATATTTGTTCACACATGCCAATTTTGTTCATAAAAGTATTTTTCCCTCCAGATAAGTTAAATTTTAGAATGATACGTAATTATTTAAGCAATATGTTGTGCAATAATGTCGTTCGTTCCCTAGGGATTAATATTAAGTACTTAACTTACTGTAATGCCGTTCTCTAATTATTTGGAATTGTTACAACATGTTGCAGCAAAGACACAATCAATAAGCCATGTCAGAAAATGTTCGTAGTTTAGCTAAAGATTTTATTGTTTTCTATGTCACAAAATGTGAAGTCAATAATAATGCTCTATCATTTGCTAGTAATTGCCAATTTCCTATGGCTTTCACTATATACCTACTACCTACTGATTTGACAAATTTATTTTCTCTCCGTGGATACTAAAAATCTCTTCCGAGTCTGCCGTGACTGTTGACTATATGTTTAAAGGTGACGCACTGGTGAAAGGAAAAAGGAGTCCCACGGAATCAGTGCAAAGATGTACTCCGCCCACCCTCAGTATTTTTATTATTTTTATTCCCCTTGGAATCGTCATCTTGAGAGAAATAATCCGCGAAATCCGCTCCACCTGCCAATTCAAATGAAACGGACATTATTTTAAGACTTTATTTAAAATTTAATGCGTGCGAATTTCAATTATTTTTGGAAACAATGTTTTTACTTTACCAAGGAAAAGGGCTTTATCAAAGACAAATTTTCTAAAATAATTATCTAAAATATGGATATCGGATAACTATAATAATATTAATAATTAAATAATGTTAAAGGAAGGAAAAGAGTAATCACACCGAATTTTCTTTTCCCGGGAAGAGAGTAGAAAGTAACTTCGGGGAGTTGCCGTTGAGCAGGCCGCTTATTTTCCTGTAGTTCGCCTTCGTCCTCGACCAGCTTGCCCCGGCCGAAACTGTTGGCGGTGAGGAAATGCTCCCGGTCCTTGCAGCCGTACCGCAAAGCCTCGGTCGGGTCTGTGCTCACCGCAAGGATCAGGACAATCCCGACGATTATGCCCTGCATTTCTAATTTGTTCTTTATATTTGTGTAATGAAGCAACACTACAACGTTCTCTTGAACTTAGTTTTTTGCAATCGAAGAAACGAGGTGGTGTGATTCGGAAGAAATAATTTTCAACACTAATCCTTCGTTTCTGAAATCCTGGGGTTTTTGGATCGTTTTTATGCGTTTTAATTCCATTCTTATGCCTCATACAATGACTACACAACTAAAGATTGTTGATGAAGGACCGAATACTCAGGGAATCTTCGAGAAGAGCGGAAATTAAATGTCACCAGCATCTCCTATCCTTTATTCCAACTTTGAACGCTTTTACCCGTACAATCACGGCCATTACGTAAACGTGGGAATTATAACACATTTTTTTAGGATACAATGGATCAGCCAAACAGTAAAAATTAAAAATATAAAGTAATATCCGTGATTTTTATAACTCCCACGGAAATTGTAGCACACCTCACACAAACAGAAATCTTGTGGGCAAACGTGTAATTCAATTGTACATTGTACCTATACACACATCAATTTATGTTTTGAATTGAAAGAACTCTCATTTCCGGTTACAAATAATTGTTCATTCACGCATCCACTATGTGTACGGTAGATGCTACAAGGAATGCGCACGACGTCCTCAAAAAATGTAATAATTTGTGTCCGTCACGGAAATTGTGAGAAAACATTTTCAGAGAAATTGTTAAACTAAAATATTTCAGGCAGTACATACCTATATAATCCAGAAAAATATTGTTCTGACTCAATTTCTGCCGCAGAATTTATTTTTCGGGTTGTTTTAGTAAGGAAACGACCAATACATTTTAGTCCAGGTACAAATAAAGCCCGAATAAAGTTTATCATTTGATCATTTGTAGGAAAAGTCCTATTTTGAAAGGCGATAGCCTAAAACAAATTAAACCTAAAAAGACTTGAAAAAAATTACATATAAACTAAAAAGACGATAACACTACATTAATCGATTTGTTTTTTGGTACATTACAGTGTAAATTTTTGAGTAAAAACAGTACAAACAAATACATAATTATATGTAATCTGTACCGTGACACGGGGGAAATAAATTAATTGATTTCCCATTGTGAATTAATTGTGATCCGATTCCAGCTTACAAAGTAGTTGTGTTCTATAGTAATGCAGTAAGCATATACACGACAAATGCATTCGAATTTATTGTTCTGCATTTCCATTTTCCCCAAGATTGAGTCTTATTTTTTGGCCATTTGACCTAAAATTGATGGTTGTTTTCAGCCGCATCTATGATTATATACGTACGCAAACCCTGTATTCCCAGGAAATTCCAGCCAAAATCCCGGGATCCATCTCCGAAATTCCCCCGGATTCATTCCCAGAAAGTAACTCCATCGGGTTCACGGTCGGACACCTCCAACGAAATTCATCCTTCCGGATACGCTCATCATTACACCTTAAAAAACCTTTTGGCTTTTAATGTCCGCCGAAATGTATGCTGTCCTTGATCCGAGTTTTTTCTAGTATAATAACAGTCCTGCGCAGAACTTCCCCCGCTCCCACATTCTCCGTCACGAATTCCTTCCCATCCAAAAAACAGGTTTTCATGCAGCCCTTGGACATTGCGCGGATGACATCCATTGGCGGGTTTTGATGCGTGATGAAAGCAAGATGCCATGAGGTCAGATGGTGTGACTGACCCCGGTAATTGTGGGCTAATTGGTTTCCATTGCGGGTAATTCCCACCTGGTGTCCGGTATTTTGGATGATGATTTTCCCTACTGTGAGTGCCCGACTTTTGTTCGTTGTTTTTGTACAGCAAAATAGTCTCATCATTTTCCTTCCTTCCAATAGTTTCCAAATGAAATGGGTGCCAGTTGCCACATCCAGGCACGTGACCGGCGTTGGTCCCATGATCCTGGTAATCCAGGACTGACATCCGAAAAAATATAAATTAAAATACGTGTTTTTCCTAATTATGAATATAAATTTAGGATATTTAAAATAATATAAATTCTAATTGCAATCCAATTTTATTCAAATATAGGTACACTCAGACATATGAATACGCAATTATGCATTCAAATACTTTTCGAATACTTTTAAAAATTTAATTGTAGTACAAGCTGGCATACTTTGTAGCTTAAAATAAACGAAAAATCAATACACAAAATTATAAATTGACTCCACAACTCTGATTTTGCAAAAATAGATTCTTTTACGGACGAAATAGTTACATTACTGCCAATCTAAAAAATCACCGTTACAATACCTTTATTTTTCAAACAAAAAAAAAAATTGCCCGAAGGCGGGAATTAGCAACATAATGAAGGAATTTTCGAATACCAGTAAAGTATCGGAATTCAAAAGTCAATTTGTAAATACGAGTTTGAATTTCGAATGTATTTGTAATTATGAATTCCAATTATAATATTTTTCTGACAAAAATGCGGTTACTATAATTCCGATCAAAATACTGAAAAATATGAGTATAATTTAGGTTTGAATTCGAATACCGATTCCGATGTCATACCTTGCTGGTAATTCTTGGGGTCATTTGACGGGTCAACGTCCATGTAAAACACGTTGTAGTCCTGGAAGGAGGAAGGGCCCGGAGGAGGCAGGATCCTGATAGCTCCATTTGGCTCAAGGATCCAAGAATGACGAAATTCTGGTAATTGCACCCCTGGAAAAAGTCCCTGTTTCCAGTGGGAATTAGGTGTCGGCTGATAATTGGATGCGGGGCAAAGGTCAAAGTCAAAATCAACCAATTCCCCCACTGGGATGACGTAATTGGTTCGGTAAAAATAGGGATTTTGCTGAGATTGGACGAAGCGAGGCTGAGGAAAAAGACCCCTACTTTCCCCATAAACCATGGGAACGGACGATGTTTTGAACCTTCCCGGTAATGAAGCCGAAAGACTGCTGGGACGACCAGGTAAAAATCCAACATTGGACAACTGCGGTGTTCGATGTGGTTGGCCATAAACGTTAGGAATCCTGAAATTCGAGCCTTGAGAAGAAACCGGAGGGAGTTCCCTCATATTTGTTGAACTTATTCGGGGAATCGTTTCCACGTGACCGGAAGAAACCTGCGGAATCGGAAATCGGCGAAGGGACGTCTGAGTGTACTGGACAGAAGAGGGAATATTCGAAGATATCTTCTGGATACTGGAAGTAGCGGAGATGGGCTGAATAATTTCGATGTGCCCCCTTTTACTTGGAGATGCCGGTGGTCCGAAAGTCTCCAAGGATACTTTTAAAATTGATCCACTCCGTACGTTTGACGTGTTGGATTCCACCCGCACACTTGGTTTCCCTTTTGGTGGCCGAGGAGATGGACCCCGACTCAAGGTCGTTGGAGTAACATTCCCGGATAAGGCTTTCACGAAGTCTTGATACAATCTGGGATTGGTTTGGTGATGGATCCTTGGATCTGGTCCAACTTGATATGATTGCAATTCCGGATTTGGTTGAGCCCGATATTGCAGGGGTGGATTCGGTCTCACCCGATATTGGAGCGGAGGATTGGATCTAACCGCGTATTGAATCGGAGGATCGGATCGGACGAGATACTGCAAAGCCGGATCAGGACAAGTTCGACATTTATCGGGCGCAGGAGATCTTCGTTGACAGAATAATTCCGCGGGGGTTTGCGTTTCTCCCACAGCTTGGCGGACTTTCTTCATTCGGATGGTTTGGGCATGTGTACAGCTCCGGCTTAAAGGAAGTCCTGGATGGCTGCAGTTACTAGGAACTCTGGAAGGACAAGTAGAGGGTGAAATATTTCGGAAGTGGCACGGTGGCGAAACAACACAACATGTCCTGCTGTCCCAGGGTGTGTCAATGGGCGTCAAACATCTTGAGGGTGGTGTGGGCGGAATTCGGCAGCAATTTTCCCCCGGGATTAGAATTGTTCCCGTACTGTAACTGGTACAGGAAGGTGTGTACAAAGGCAATCGGGACAAGGTCGAAGTTGGGGCACAGCATCGAGGAGGCAGAATATAGGATGCTGGACGACTGCAAGGGCGTAAAGGCCTACAACATGGCCTTGGATGAACAGGCTGGGGAGGACAAATTACCGCCGGAGACTCCTCCTCCGGTGGTGGTCGGGTCGTCTTGGATTTTTCGGGTGAAGGAGGCCGTTTCTTCTCCTTTTTCGGTATTTCCAATTTTGGTGGCGGCGGAAGGCGTTCAATCTTTGGTGGGGGACTTAGTTTCGGCGGGGAGGTGGAAGGCTTCCATTTAATTGGGGGTGGTGGAGGTCCAAACGTTGGTTTCAAAAGCATTTGTGACCTGATTGTTGGAACCTCAAACGTGGGGGATGGAATGTCAAATGAAGGTGGAGATGGCGGAGATTGCAGGAGTTCAAACGATGGGAAAGGCGAGGGGATCTCCACTTTTGGAGGGGACATTTCCACCGGTGCAGATGGAGGCTTTTGGGACTTTGGTGGGCGTGGCGGTGGCTTTTCTTTATATGGCGGTGGCGATCTTTCTACTTTTGGAGGTGTTTTTGTCTGCTTAACGGTCGAAGTCGAAGTCGGCGGCGGCTTTGCAGACTTGGGGTCTGGTTGTGGTGGTACGGCCTGGAATTAAAAATAGAATAATTTAAAAAAATTAAAAATACAATTCAAAATACAATTCAAAATACAATTCAAAATACAATTCAAAATACAATTCAAAATACAATTCAAAATGCAATTCAAAATACAATTCAAAATACAATTCAAAAAATAATTCAAAAAATAATTGACAGGAACAATTCAAAAAATAATTGACAGGAACAATTCAAAAAATAATTGACAGGAACAATTCAAAAAACAATTCAAAAAACAATTAACAGGAACAACTCAAAAAACAATTGACAGAAACAATTCAAAAAACAATTAAAAAAACAATTGACAGGAACAATTCGAAAAAAACAATTACAAAAATACTTAACAGAAACAATTCAAAAAATAATTCAAAAAACAATTGTCAGGAAAAATTAAAAAAAAAATTAACAGGAACAATTCGAAAAAAAACAATTACAAAAATACTCAACAGAAACAATTCAAAGAATAATTAAAAACGTAATTTAAAAAACAATTAAAAAAATAGTTAAAAAAATAAGTAACAAATTATTTAAAAAAAACAATTAAAAAAACAGTTTAAAAAATACTTAAAAAAATAAGTAACAAATTATTTAAAAAAAACAAGTAAAAAAATTATTAAAAAGTAACAAATTATTTTTAAAAAAGTAAAAACATTAAAAAACAGATAGCAACATTATTAAGATATTGAATTATAACAATATAATTAAAAACGGCTAACTGCCACTACGCTAATTGTATAATTTATGATACTTTATGATTTATGATGCTTTATGATTTATGATGCTTTATGATTTATGATACTTTATGATTTATGATACTTTATGATTTATGTACACTATTATGATAACGGGATATAAATAGGTATAAGTGCATAACAAGTAAGTGCACAAAATCGTTGTAGGTGGGACATCAATTTCCACAAATGCTGATAAAAACCTCGTTGTAAAATGTCACCAACCGTATTGGGTGGTTGTTCGACGACCGGCGAACGTTTTGGAGGCGTATTAATTGGTGTTGTCGGTGTATTCACTCCAGATGGAGGCATGGAATGGGGCTTAACACGTGTTGGTTCTCTAGACGGTTTAGCTGTAGATGGAGCTGGTGGCACACCGGATGCCGAAGGACGTTTGTGCGGCTCGTGATGCGAGGATTCTGGTGGAACTTCGTGAATCGAGGGACGTTTTGGCGGTTCGCGGACAGTGACCCCTGGTGGTACTTCAGCAGACGGACGTTTTGGTGGCTCCCGATGCGTGACTCCCGGCGGTTCCTCGGGAACGTCACGTTTTGGTGGCTCGTGGTGAGACGTTTCTGGGGGTACCCCGGAAGCCGAAGGACGTTTTGAGGGATGGTGGTGAGGTACTTCAGGGGAAAGATGAGGCTCTGAGGGCATTTTTGGAGGAGATTCTGGGGGCGAGATTGATGGGAGGGCTGTATCATGTTTTGGAGGTCGACGGGGTTTCCTGGAACGCTTGTGGAGCCTCGGGAGATGCGGGGTTGGTCCAGCTGGCGGAGCTCCTTCATGGACCACCTTGACATGTTCTGGAGGATCATGTTCATCATGATGATGGCGATAAGGGGACGAATGTGGAGTAACGAGAGCGGGACGTAAGGGAGGGGTGTTTAGAGGGGGTGGTGGGAGGGGCTTGGGATTGTGATGGTGACCATAATGATGCCGAGTGACGTCGGGCTTGAATTTAAGATTCCGAATAGGGGTATCATGTAGATGAGGCTCTTCACTCACTGGCGGTGGAGGTGGTTTCATCGACTCCGGAACGTCCTGATGAGGCATGTCCTGATGTGGCTTCGCTGGGACTGACGGGCTGGAAGGAGTGTGCCCTGGAGGAATTTCAGGTTCCGGTGATTGGCCTTTTTTTGGTGGAGGACGGGTCCCAGAATACGGATCTGGAATCGGAGGATTTTGCGCTTTGGGTGGTCTCTGACTTTTAGGTTTTCGCTCCTTTTGGGGCGGGGGACGTTCAAGAATGACGGGAGTCGGAGGGGGCGGAGTCGGAGGCGGTGGAGGTGAATTTGGGGGAGGTGTAATTGGAGCGGGAAGAGGAGGTTCGTAATGTGGTTTATTAAATTCAGGATCCAGAGCCCCCAAGGACAGGGTTGGGGGTGGGATGTTGTTGATGTAATTTGGAATTATTGGGTACAGTTCCGGGGGCTTCAGAGGGTTGGAGCAGCTACAGTTGCAGTAACAACATGTTTGCCTCCGCAGGGGACACTGGTTAGTCCAAAATGGTTTCGGTTGACCTACGTCCAAAAAATATTATTTGCTAATTGTTCACGAAAATGCATATTCTGCTAATGCTACATAATTATTTTTTTTAAACTCGTCCTTGCGGTTTAAGAAAATATTGTGCCAACTGTTTTTCGTCCTTGCGGTTTACAAAAATATTCAGCTGATTATTTACAAACATTTTCTGCTTATTTTTTACAGGAATATTTTGCTAAGTATGTATGGTTTATTGCTATTCTATAAGTATGTATCAAAATATTTTGGTACCAATGATTTACTAAAACAATATTCTGTTCAAAATTTACGAATACATAGGTACGTTCTGCTGATTATACGAATATGTCCTGATAAATATTTACTAAATTATTTTCATAATTATGTGAAACAATATTCTTTTAATGAGTTGCAAAAATATTCTGATGATTAATTAACAAAATATTTATTCTAATTAGTTGAAAAATATTCTGATGATTTAACGAAATATTTGCTTAAACTAATTTCTTTCAAAACTATGCTGCTTGCTGCTAATTATTTATATTAGTTGTTACACAAATATTCTTCTAAAATTAATTGGAAAAATATTTTGCTGATTATTTATGCCTTTACGCAGCCAAATTTTCTCCTTTTTCTTTGCGAAAGTATTCTGCTAGACTGCTAATTAGTAATTAAGTTACTTATACATGCTAATTAATTTAGAAATTATTCAATTTTTCAATATATAGTTACATATGTACAGTGTAGTCTCTCCACAACAGCACCCATCGTAACAGCATGTTCTGAATAACGTCAGTAAATTCGCCGCCATTTGTACAAGTAATACATATTAATCGTGTTCTCTATAACAGCATTCCTATTACAACAGCAAAATTTTGGGTTCCCTTGGACGCTGTTATAGAGAGGCTCCACTGTACATGCATACTATGTATCTACATATATCTATGTTATATGTATGTATATGTTAAATATAATGTATCTATCAACTTTGTTGCAGAATTTCCTAAAAGGCTAATTTTAGCGACAAAACTATGTGCTCCGTAATGATTTAGAAATGTTTTAAAATGTATGTATATGTACACATTTCAATTAGAGTCCTATTTTTAAAACATATTGGTGCAGACCTCGTCCAGATCCCCAGCATTTCTTCCCCGACCTCGACTTGCATCCAGCCCCGGGCACGGGAATACAAATCATTCTATCATTACAAAAATTCGCCGTGGAAGTAAATTCCTCCCTCCCACAGCCATTGTCGTACATAAAAGTATTACTCTCCGCCGTCAATGACATCAAATGGTTCGGAAGGGGATAGGGATTACAACAAGGACATTTCCGCGGCGGGGGACATCGAGCCGACCACCGTTCCCTGCTCCAATGACAAGCCGTCCCACATTCCCCCTGTCGTCTGGGACAAGCAGAAGGGGCGGGGCAGCAGCAACAACAGTTCCCCCCACAAGGATTCGGACAGCAAATACACGTCGGCGGAGGGCGCTTCACTTTCTTCCGTTTCCTTTTCGGCCGTACGGGCAAGTCATATGGGAAATTACAAGATTCGACTACAAAACATCGTGTTCGACCTACGCAAGGATTAGTAGTATTTCCCGGCGGATTAATAACGTTATTATTCACATCCTGGGCTGGGTCCACCGTCGTCACAGTTCGATTCACAGTATCAGGTGCCACGGAAGTTGATGTATTTATTCGCCCAGGAGTTGTATCAATCTGATGGTGATGAGGATGAGGCTGAGGCTGATGACCTTCTCTTGGATCGTGAGAGCTTGGAACACTCGGCCCATAAGAGCTGAATGAGCTTCCGGATTCGATGGAGGTCTTCGCCGTACCGTGGGAAGCGGAAGTACCGGAAGAAGGTGCCCAAGTACCGGAGGTCCCACTCCCAGAAGATGTACCATATGAACTGGATCCCGAAGAACTGGTCGCACCATGTGACGTCCCGGCACTAGTAGAAGCCAATGTACTGGGATACTCCGGACTGTCTGAGCTCGAGCCCGTTATATGCGTTGAATATGAACTCACACCGGAAGTACTGGACTGATCATGATGACTGGACGTGATTGACGGAGGCGCTTTAGGCTTTGGTGTGGGTCCATGGGAATCCTTACTGGTTTTGGATGTCCCGCTACTTTTCCCGTGAGAACCAGATGAGCCCGAATCACCCTTTGAACTTAAGGCCGTAGTGGCCGTGGTGCTCTCATCGGAACTGAATGCACTTCCTTGACCCGAACTCGTCCGAGCCGTGCTGTGCAGGGAAGTTGTCGTTTCATGAGAACTCACTGAGCTGCCGTGGGATGTACCAGATGTCTCCGATGGACCATGCGATGTACCAGAAGTCTTCGATGAACCATGCGATGTGCCGGAAGTCTCTGTTGGACCGTGCGATGTACCAGAAGAATACGATGATCCATGCAATGTACCAGAAGTTTTCGATGTACTATGCGATGTACCAGAAGTTTTCGACGAACCATGCGATGTGGCGGAAGTCTCCGTTGGATCGTGCGATGTACCAGAAGAATTCGATGAGCCATGCGATGTACCATGCGATGTACCAGAAGTCTTCGAAGTACCATGCGATGTACCAGAAGTCTCTGTTGGATCATGCGATGTAACGGAAGTGTCCGTCGGATCATGAGAACCAGAACTGCTGTGCCTCGATGTACTCGTACCACCATGCGAACCCTCATCGGAGCTTTTCGATCTGGCGCTAGGTCTATGATGATCCGGTTCACTTCCGGGTAAGGCCGGAAAATCCTGTTTATTTCTGCGTAAACCACCCGCCTTTGTGGCTGTCGCACTTCCGGGAGCATTAGAACTCCAAGCATTACCATGAGTGTCCGCGGAACCGCCGAATTTGCTGGACTTCGTGGGGGAACCGGAGTCGTTTGTTGCAGTTCTGGTTGAGGTAGTATCGTTGGTGTGATCATTTGCATCGGTCTTATCCTCGCTGGTCCTCATCGTGGCAGTGCTGGTAGGAGCGTTGGCCCTTAAGGATTTGCGTCTGTTGAACTTGTTGTTATTGGAACTCCAGGGGTCGCTGGTGGCGCTTGGAGCAGTTGAACCACTTTTTTTGGAGGTTGAATCATCCACTGATGTATCGAATTGGATACCTTTTTTAGCCGGTTCCACATCTTTGGGCGGACTTCGGGTGGAGCTGGTGATGGAAGCCCTTCTTTCGGTGAAGTCGGGATGTGAGGGTAAAGATTGGCTTTCTCGTCGTCCAGGTCTTCCGAAGTTATTGTTGTCCGCATTATTGTTGTTATTATCCTGACTGGGGTCAACATGGCCAGTGGCGTGACTTCTGTTCCCATTACTGTCAGGTTGATGGGTCGTGTTCCCATTGTTTTTGTCGCCGTGGTCAGGACCTGAAGCCTGACGAAGGATGGAATGGGGCTGGCTGGGACCGGCGGGATCTTGCCCATTTGCAGCGGCTTCAGCATCAGAATCACGAGGTAACTCACGATTATTCCACAATGACACTCGCCTCTGGGCTCGTATCCGGAGATCATCCTTACTACTCCCTGCCGCCATCTGTTGTGCTGCTGCCCCTTTTCCTGCCTTGTCAATTTAATTTACTTTGAGTCAATGGGCGAAAACATCCAATTATTTTTAAGTACTCATTTTTACTTGTTATCATAATCATTCTCATAAACTGGTAACATAATATATAAAATATATATGTGTATATATGTAGGTAATAAATAGGTAACTCACTTGACTCTAGCAGCGTGTAAATTCTGACAGTTTTACCATTCGTTATTATTCTAAACCACTACTATGGGAAATGCGAACCACTGGCACGGGTGACGTGGTAACATATGTGACTGACAACAGGGAAAATTAATTTTATTTTCTGTATGCCTGTCTCTTTGTTCGGATTTCCTCGACTATTTTAGTACATAGAGTACATACATATATATGTATGCTTGTACTGGGCACGTGGACACTGAAATATGGGCACAGAACTTGTGTTTCTGGCCTGGCCTTTTCGTCTTGTATAGTATTCGCCCCATTTTTGTCCCCATCCCTTGTCCAACACACCTTTCGTGGTGTATTGGTGTGTGTCTGCCGGTTACTGATCGCAAATTTTTTCTTTCTGGATAAGAGAATCACACAGAAACGGAGTCGACGGGATCTTGATTAATTTAGTCTAAAAAATAAAGTAGAGCGGAGTGGAGAGTCCATTGTCCATCCATTACAGACAATAAGGAATCAGAAATAGAAACTCTATTCTATACATACATATATTACGTACATATTTTTTATCTTCGTTTTTCGTACATTTTAACAACTGTGCATCACATATCTGTATGTACATTCATTGTAGGCAAATAGTAGTATAGGTAATAGTTAATAACACGTATTATGTACATATTATATTAAGATATACGACATAGTACATATATTATGCATATAGTAAAGTGCAAAACGCATAATATTATTATATTTATATTGAATATAATATGGATTTGCATCGGCCTTCTGGCATCGAAATCGGCGAAGCATCCTCAAACATAGCAGTAATTGCAGGATAGCAGTTAACATTTAGCATTTCTTAGCTGAATCAACTGAATTCTTCTTCTTATTAAGCATACAGATATATATATATATATAT
>JAQGBT010002459.1:0-23992 GCA_034698585.1 Disparrhopalites patrizii | reverse complement strand
ACAGCACATGGACTACAACCATTGGTACGACCGTGTGAAGATCACATTGAAGGACATCAACATCCAGTACGTTGCTTGTATGAATCCCACGGCAGGGAGTTTCACCATCAACCCTCGACTCCAGAGGCATTTCAGTACCTTCGCCATGGGATTCCCTGGTACGGACGCACTGCAAACTATTTACAAAAGTATTCTTTACCAGCATCTGACCAGTCCAGTTCAGAAATTCCCTGCTCCGGCAGGGCGCATGGCGGGCCCGGTCGTGGTTGCAGCCCTGCAGCTTCACAACAGAGTCGCCTCCACCTTCCTACCCACCGCAGTCAAGTTTCACTATGTTTTTAACTTGAGGGACTTGTCCGCCATATTCCAGGTCAGCTCATAGACATGTAGACTCGTGATAGTTATATTTTATTTTTTAAACTACTACTTTTAATAATTTTATTTATTACGTAATTTCTTGGATTTATTATCTCCATTTTTCTTTCTGGTTTGCTCTCTCCATCACTTTCCTTGCTTTGTTTTCTCCAGCTTTTGTTCTTACTGCTCCAGTTCCTTTGCTCTGCTTTCTCCAGTTTTTTCTTCATCGTCGTTCTCCAGCTTTCTGGACTTTATTTCCTATATTTTCCATCCTGGTCAACTATAGTAAATTAAATAGTAATGTGTTCTTGGGCTGCATCTTCCCTGCGGCCTGCGGTACTGGTATGCTTTTTACTCCCTCGGATTTTCTCTTTAGCCTATTCGTAATGATTAGTGGGAATTTGTACGGTTCGGACATGATCATCCTCTTCTTCCTCCTACCAGGACTTTGTATACCTATATATCTAAGTGTACCGGGCTCGTTGGTCCCTATAAAGATAATAGCTAATTTTTGTTCCACCACCCTTTGGTAGCAAGTTTGTATGTGAAGAAAATAGGGAATAATTAAAGTCTCTTTACGAACGGAAGGTTTTTAAAAGACTTCTGTGGAAAGTGGAGATTACACTAATTGGTATATCTGCAGGAGTGAAACCAGTGTTTTTCGGAATAAACTACAAGAGGAAGAGAAGAAGAACGAGAGCAAGGGATTAAACTATACGCAGGTTCTTCCTTGGTCCAAAATCAATGTGCAAATGGTTTATTTTAAAGTACTCACTTACACACAACACAATAATGCACTGCAATGGCTGCGTCAGCCTTTATCACTTTTCGGGGCTTCTGTCACACGGTGGCATCTGGCATCATTAATTATAAAGTTTCATTTACTAAGAATTTGTGTCTAACTATTTTCACTATATGGATATTTGAGCAATAGCAAAACTTTTGCATTCATTTCCTTTATTTATTGACACATATTTATGTACGTAACCTACTACCTATACATATAAAAAACTTCAGTCAGTCCATTTTAATAAACATGTTTTATGGGGTTCACTTTATTCAGGAGACGCTTGGAATATTGAAAGAATTTTGATTAGAAGAAGAGTCAGTTTCACAAAATACAAATTTTAGTAGCACAGGAACAAGGAGCCTTTGGCAAATAGTACACTTTTTTCCTTACGATAGAAATTGAATCAGCGGAATGGTTGTTTCGGAAGTCTTTTACGTGTTGACAAACATTCTGACAACTTCAAAATGTTATTACAGAGGTGCTTTAGCAGCACAAGTGATACTTTCACTATTGAATCATTAGACTTATTTTATCTAGTTAAATACTGGATGGATCGTAGTTGTGCACAAGTGCACATACATACTACATACAAACTTTCATTTTTATTTACATACATATAGTAACTAGTAACACGCAATGATTACCTGACAAACATTGGAAGCAGCAACTATATTAGCGTTTGCAACCTGCCCGCAAGTATCTCAGACGATGAAGGGTACAGTACGGTTTACTACAAGGATTCTATCCTGAACACCTTCATTCAAACAATTATTCTGAAGAAAACATTAATCAAATCTACCAAGAATTTCAACACTCCCACGTCACAATATCAAAACTTAATTTAAGACTATTATTTTTGGAACTGTTCATTGTCTTTACAGAATAGTAACTTTTAAATTTAGATCACAATCTCGGAATCGTTGTATGTATTTCATGGTTCTTCATTCAAAACAGGCGTACTAAAGGTTTACATAGAGGGCTGGCGGAAAATTCACCATTTATCCATTTTTGCAACCACCGGAAGTCAATTCTACTTTCGCTACAACCAGAATGTGGCTTTGACTTAACTTAGTTTTGATCGAATAATATTCCATACCTTAATGTAAATGTTCTATTGCTGACCAGTTTTTGCTTATTACATTGATCTTATTTTC
Source organism: Disparrhopalites patrizii (assembly GCA_034698585.1). NCBI lineage: Eukaryota > Metazoa > Arthropoda > Collembola > Symphypleona > Sminthuridae > Disparrhopalites > Disparrhopalites patrizii. The sequence goes on along the minus strand of JAQGBT010002459.1, from coordinate 21,691 downwards.
ACACTTCCTCAACCTTTTGTTTGACTAATAAGTAAAACGAACTGAAGACGCGGAATAAACACTCAATCTGAGCGAGATATGTGTTCAATACATTTATATTTCACTGCAGCCTGTGTTAACTTTTAAACATGTCTGCGGTGTCACTATTAACTCCGGCTCCTTGGCACAATAAAAATTCAATACTCTTTTATTTAATTATGTACACTCATTAGTTTGACCATCTGTAAATCTTGTGCTCATACTGGTTAAGAAAGAAAAAGTAATTGCATATAGTAAACCATAAGCGTTTTATCAGATAAAAACTGAATTGAAGAGTACAAGCTATTCAGTACCTATGAACAAATAAAATTTTAAATCAGCTTCCACGATTCAACAAATCAGAATGTACACTACAGAGACAGGTTAGTACATTTGTAGTTATTACATCGTGTTTGTTCCAACATATAAATGTAAGATTGTAACCATACAGAGAAAGCAGCACAAAAGTGATAATAATTATATGTATGTACATATATTATTCATGCATGCAACATAGCATGTATGTATATGTATATTAGCACACTGACACAGATTCCATTTATCCTCAATGACATCCGGGTGAACTACTCCTACATTTAGTGAGTGCAATTAAGTGCTTATAGCGGTAGTAAATAGGTAATAGTACACCTACATTACATAATATATGTATATTAATTAATACAATTACATAATTTGGTGGTTCACAAATCAGCCTCTGTTATCTATCTGTTTCATCACTTGCCCGAGTTAATAATGCTTGACCCTAATAGAGAGCCTTTCTCCGTTGGTTTGAGGTTAATGCACTTTTCTCTCTCATCAAGTTCCGACCGAATGAATGCTGCAAGTTTTCCTGATAAATCGTCAACGCCATCATAACCTACTCGAAAAAAACGACAAAAATATTTTGCATATACATAGATACATATTGAGAACACGATCTCTGACGTAACAATTGCACTGCAACATGTTACAAAAAAAGTTACCTACCAGGAAAGCAATTGACATCAATAATTGCAAGACGGCCAGAGCTTGCATCCACAACGACATCAACTCCAAATAATCCTAGATTCAGTACTCTGTGTATCTCTTGAATGATGCCGTCCAAAACCTTTAGGTCAGGAATGCGGGTTTCACTTAAAACTTCACGGTTTTCTTGAAACGTCAGCTGGCTACAGGAACTTGGTTTGGATACATCATCACTGTGGAAATGTATGGACCTTGCGTCTGAAACAAAAGTATTGGTATATTAATCTTCTGTATCTTATTACATACTGTACTTCACAAAACCTTCACGAAGTTCATTCACAAACCTTCTGAGGCATTTAAATTTTTTATTGAAGGTCGTTCGACAACTGTATAAGTTCGTCCAAGAGCAAATAATTTGTAAAGGACGGCGTTGTGGTTCACAAAAGATTGGACGACACATGGAAAGGTACATTCGGACAGTCCTTTCTCATTAAAAACAAGGGTCATCTAAAAGTAAGAAGTAATTTTAGTATAAAATTCATTCGGCATATAAATTTTCAAGAACTTGCCAGTCTTACAGCATGCGGGTTAAGAGATTTGAGCGGTATTGCACCAACCTCATGAGCAGAGCTAGAGCCATGTGCCACAACGGGCTTACAAACTAAAGCAAGAAAGGAACTGTTAACATTTACTGCCAATAGAATTCAGTAAACTTTTCTTTTTGATAACTCCATACGGTTTATTGTTTATTATTTATTGCACTTACCACAAGGAAAAGTTACTTTAGATTCTTTGAATGTTGTCACATTTTCCGAAAAGTTATTTGAGTTTAAAACAACAAATGGCGGGACGAAAAATGTGCCATCTAATTTTCGAATCATAACAGACGTGCATTAGACGAATTCTTAGACAAAACATTAAATGCATAGCATACAAGAGTCAATAAAACATTTAAACATTCATGATACATTAAACTGTGTTCATTTAAGCTATTTCATTTACCATCAGCCACAAGCTCTTGAATGGTGTGGTAAGTTTTGAATCGATCAATTACAGTCCGCAAGCAGTCTACTGGATCTATCACAATCATCTGAGGGTTTTCGCGAGAATAAGTTTCAAGGTTTTGAATCAGAACGCGAGCCTGTATGATTTAAAAACAATTATTACCGCTAGATTTTAGATTAATTACTTTGCAAATTCCAATACAAATGGGAAATTCTTGAATCTCACGTCTTGGTTTCCCAGATCAGCTTGTGCAATCAAATCTGTTAGTTTATGCAAAATCCCATCAAATGGTCCTTGGTTCCTGAGAGGTTGTCGCAAATCTATCTGAAACGCAAATTCTAATGTTAAACCCAAAACTTATTCAACGCTACCTTAAATATTTTAAAAATAACTTTGACATGAAGAGAAAATCGAAAATTTATTGGACGCACTCACTTTTACTGCTTCAATATTCCGTGCACTGCAATTTTTTACATAATATTAACAATATTTTGTCATTAATGTATGCATATTAATTATTAATATAATACATTATATTAAACCTCCGATACAACTATACCTGTTATTTTAATGAATCATAAGCGGTAACAAACAAAAAAAAATTTTTTTACCCCAGCTCTTCAATGACATCGGGTAGCGACAATTTTTTGGACTTTCTCTCGCTCAACCAATACCCCAATCTTTTCCGCGACGGCATTTTCGTTGCAGGAACCCGTTACCCTAAAAATTTGTAATATGTAATTATTAGATAATTTATACGCCACCATTAATAGAAGAACAAAGAATTGATTTTTATACGGGCACTTATACCCACCTAGTTTGTGTTATCCAGCTACAGTTACTCGAAGGTATAAAACAAGTAACCAAAAAATATTTAAGTAATGCCAAGAGACGTGCCGGTGTTTGAGCTGCGGACAGTGTAAACGATCACTGACAACAAAACAGCTATTAAAGTCAAACTATGAAGAATTCAGAGAGGCTTCTATTCAAATTCAAAACACTCGTCTTTTAATAATGTTTAATGCTTACAGTCAACTCAGAGTAGTAGTCAAACTAAAACAACTAAACGACGATCAAGTCATCAAGTATTGAGCATTTTTGTAACTTATATGCATTCATGCTGTATACACGAACCAGGAGATACGCAGACATTGGAAGCAAGTCAAAACTGAACCACGACGTTGAACAATCTATTAATTTAAATCAGACCGACGTATTCTAACCCTGACCACAGAACAAAATACCTGCTGAAATACCTATACTGCATAGATATGTACCCCAAGGTTCCTTGAAAAAAAAATACATTCAGTAAAGAAAAACCAGTACCAAGGACCAGAGCAACTAGTGACAACTGCATCAGCATAAACAATGAAGCTCTGGTTTTACAGCAAATTCTTGAGCGTTGAAAATCTCTCAAAACCCCTACGTTTAATAACAAACAGTTACACAAACCTCAAGTGTCTTGTTTTTCAATATTTGGTGCAGTGCACATATCAATATGCAATTTTTTGAAAGTTCATGAACTTCCCATTCTCCCCCTTCTACATAAAATGCATATTCGGCTATTTAACCTTATCCGTCAACTTTTCACTACAAAGTCTTCCTTATCAAAACAATACTACGTTTTTCCCGACTTGGCAGACAATCAAACGATAGTGACTGACAGGTTAATACTTTCATAATTCTATTCCACTGTATAAAGCTTGGAAAACATTACAGAACATTTATACCAAATGCTGGCGTTCTCTCAACTCTCACTCCACGGTTGAGGCTCTCTTTGAACTCGTTTAACTAATCTAGGTGGGTCATGGATCAATATAATACATGTGGTAATCTATCAAATGCCTGATCCAGGGACATACATAAAAAAAACCGACAGATGTGAAAGAATACGAGAAAAAAATATGGATCTTACCCTGACAATCTGATGAGCCTTCCTTCTGAGCACTTTTAAAAAGCAATACAAGATGAATGAGCATACACACACAAAAAAAAAGGATTTTCACATTTTATATTATGTTTGGGGAAAACTTCACCACTGACGAAGTTTTGTGAATTAAAATAATTATTCCCCCGGAAAAGAAAACACCGAAAAAGATGGAACAAAAACGGAGCCGGCCAATACCCACAAAAACACTGCTTTTCACGAGAATGCTTACTACTTCAATAGGAAACCCATATTAGGAAAATCAGAATATTGAAACACTGTTAAAAAATCAAAATATTGAATAAAAAATGATTTTAAAAAAATGAATACATTTATACATGCAGAAAACCAAAATAAGCAACCAAATTTAACAAATGCCACCGAAGTCACAATGCAAATACGGTAGAAAACGGGAACAGAGGCGAAAAATACGAAAAAAATCAAAAACGGGGAGAAATTTTTTGGTTTTCAAAAAGCGCCCCGTTTCCTGCGTTTGTCAATGATGTCAGTCCAAAGGAAAATCTCGTGCTGGAAGCAAGAAGAATTCTTGTCCATTTTTTCGCCCTTTTCCACGATTTGCTCCGTGTTTCACCATGAAAATTCGAAAAAAAACGGACAAAACTTCAAGTTTTTTTTTTTTTTTTAGAAAACGACACAGTTCACCAGAATAGAAACAAACGAAATGAAATTATTCCAGTTTCAAGTGGCTAACATGCGAAGAGTACAAAATTTAAATTATTTTTACTATAGATAATCATGTAGCTTTTCCAGTGGTTTAGTTACGTTCGACTCTTTATCTTCAAAACGTGAAGTTGAATTGTGTGTTTTTTTATCATTTTCATTTACTTACATGATAAAATCCCAATTTGCGTGTATAGTTTGGTGCTCGCACAAAAAATATTAATTTAATGTATACAAAAAAAAATCAATTTAATGTAGGTATATAAAAAAAAATGACAATACCAGACACCAGAGGGTGAATACGCATTTAATATGACGATTAGGAACGAGGATTACAATTACGGGTGATATACTTCATTGTGGAATTATCTCTAGTTTTTTTCTTATCTCATCTTATCCAAATGGGTTATTCATGCTGTCAGTTTCATTTCCCGGTTTCAGTCTCTTTTATCACTTGACGGCTGATCTTAATATTGGGAAACTTTTTTACATGAGAAAAATTATGAATCATCATGATTTCGGGTCATCTTATCGAAATGGTTTCGTGCCATCCCATCATTTACAGGCTTTCCTGGAAAAAAAAACTTACAATATTATTTAACTATACTTGTATCAGCACTTTCTGAGGGTGAATCATTTACAAAGTACGGGCTTTCCTTTTTAAAAAAGCTAGGATATTATTTGTCAACTATATACTTTTATCGAATGGATGAGGTTTTTAAGCACTTTGTGGGGGTGAATAACATTCGTTAGTGCAATTTTATTGCATGTCTGGCTTTTATGCAAAAGTTAATTGATTTTGATTGACAGTGGAAAAATTGCAAATGCAAGTTTTTTAGGTAGTGGAAAGTACATAGCATTTTTTAAAACAGCATTTAAAATTTACCTGAAGCCAATTTACATTAGATTCCTCGAATTCCGAGTCATTCTATTAAGGATATAATTTTTTAAATAAAATTTCTCCGTAAGTATTTTTAAGTATACCTATATGTATACATATATACTTTCATGCGTTTATAGTTTCACCTGATGAAATGATTTTTAGCTATTAATATTAAAAATAATCTGGCTTTGAATACATTTGTCAATCTTCGCACATTAGGGAGAAGTTACATGTGTATGTCGACCTCATTAAATTAAAATGTGCATTTGACCACATACCACTCTGAAATATTTCTGAAAAAAGTATTCCTTATAATATCGGTTAGTAGGTACATTTTCGACAACAACGTTCGAAACAAAAATTGCATACTAAAACCAAACGTTTGTTGCAAATGTCGAGAACGGATATATAGTTAAATTCCAATTCGTAAAAACGATAAAAACGCATTACTTTTTGTTGCAGAACCTTCCTTACATACATATATGTATATAGATATATCTTACATCAAGGCGTTATATCCACTTGTTCATCTGATATAGGTAGGTACATAACATTCGTACTGTAATTCTAAATAATATAAGTGTGCTTGCACAAGATGTACAATAATAATAATTAATAATTGGATTATTAATTGGGATAACAGATATTTTTTCGAGAATGCCGATTGGTTACACGCAGGCAGCAATCGCCCTCGGTGGTGCCTGGGGCACTGTCAGAAAATATAAAGAACCAGAGGACGACGTCGGACCAAGGGTGACCCAATCAGCTATTGGAATTGTTCATAAATACCACTGGGGTCGACATTCCCTTCACTCTCACCATTCGCTGCATGGATTTGGTAAGGAGACGAAATTTTTACTAAAGCAAAAATATTTTGTACAATAAAAAAGAGGAATTATATGTACACTTGCTTCGAATGGTGCTGGTCTTCTGGTTTTGTAGTTAGTGTTTAATTGAATCCCGAGTCTCACCGTTTGTCATTATAATCCAGTGTGAGACTCGTGTTCAAATACCCACACTAAGGAAGGACTTTGGGATTTTTGGGTGGTTGTACCAGTTGTCGCTCTTGATGTCATTCAGGTATTGCTGGGAGTTACTATATAGCTAATAAATTACTTCGGAAATATTTCTGCAAAGTATTTATTTGAAAGTACACTTTGGAATTCTCAAATAGTTCTAGTGGAATCTTGGAGGTGATCAGAAAATCATCCAGGGGAGGATACAGGTAGTCAGAAAATCAGTCTGAGTAAGTCTTGTAATTTGTGTTTGTATTGCTGTGTAATTAAATAAATTTCGTTTTCCAATTAAGTTTTAAGATAACTCCGTTATTAAATTCGAGTGTGGGAGTGGATTAAGTTAATTAAAAATATTTGATCAACTATTTTTATTATTTTGGATTTTACAGGTTGCAATCATGGATGATTCCGATTACACAACAGCTTTTCCCGCAAGAACCTCTGCTAATGGTTATGGTGGGAGAGTGATTCCAGATGATGTCCTGAGATTTCGTCCCTTTCAGGCCACTCCGCGTTTGGATTCAGCAGGATCTCCAATATCTCTGCCCGTGGCTGGACATTTCATTCAACTTCACCAGCCAGCTGCTCCCTACAAGCCAGAATATGATGGATATCAGTATGCGCTCCCCCAACAATTAATGCAGCCATTATACTACCAGTCGATTGCCCCAACATTAAATTCCGGTGCTCAATCCATGATGCCTAATGTACAGTATCTGCCACGGGCTATGGCTCCCGGGTTGACACCTGTGAGTCAAGGGATGAGATATAATTCACTTTACGGAAACAATAACCTCATCTCCGACACTACCAAAGTCCTGCTCGGATCGCCTTTTTTTGGGAGGTTCGGATATCAAGATCGGCATCGATCGACTTTATCTACGGTGCCCGAAGTGATTACGCTGGAAGAGGATGAGTCGGAAAAAACGTTGGTTCCATTACCTGAGAAAGGTTAGAATTAAACTTGACCTGTCAGTTCGTTTGGTTGTATCAGTTTTGGTCATAGGTTCTGTCTTCTGTTGTTGATTGTCCTTACTCCTTGCTAATCATACAATTTATATTCAAACACGCAGGTGCAGTAGAGATACAAGATCCCATCGTAGAGCCAGAGATGGACAGATTAAAACGAACCGAGGAAAGCCGAGGTCAGCTTCTTCCAAAACAGAAAGTCATGGATACGCAGACCAATGAAACAACACCTGCCGGGAAAACTCCCGGATTGCTTAACGACTCCATGGCAGATTTAAACATTCAGACTCGACGCAAAGACAATAATGGTAAGGCCGGTTTGACCGAGGATTTTGACTAGACAGTCATTCACTTTTTAGGAGCATAATATTAATAATATATAACCTCTATAAAATATTTTGGCTATGATGTATATAGAGCCCAAACGTCCGACATGCCAACCAAAAGCATCCACTGAAAAGAGCAATGAAATTATCGGGGCCAAAGCATCGCATACCCGAATTGTCGGGGCAAAAACATCGCAAACGCAAATAAAAGCCCCAAAGAGAAAAATGGGAACGGAGACAACTCCAGCATTGCGAATTTTTGACGTAGATCTGGATGAACTGTTGAAAAAGAAAGGGAAAGTTACTAAAGATACCACCTCCATTTTCAAAACTGCTAGAGAACCTCCTCCAGCGTCTAAACAACAAAATACGTTGAATTCTAAAACCCGACCGGCCTTACAGAAGGAAAATACTAAAGGTATTCACTTCTTCAATAATTATCCTTCTAGTTCCTTGCGACATTTTAAAATATATGTTCAATATGTTTCTCTGTAATTTGGTTAAAAGTTTAATGAAAAGGATATAATTAGCGGCATTTCGAGACAACTTTGTTTTCAGGTTTATATTTTTAATCTATTGTATATTTTTCGGCAGGCAACGCCGGTACCCCGATGGATTTAGATTTCAAATTTGGACGACGTGAGGGGGGCTGCTTCTACGTCTATAACTACTTGCAGTGATTCAGTTCTCGAGAGTGTCCATTTTCTACTGATAGTTATTTGTTACAACAAATAATAATTTTTGTTAAAACAGTTCTTTTAAGCGTATATTTGTTCTGATACCGAATGAATTGAATTCAGAACAACTCATTCTTTTCGAAAATAGCAACTTATTTCCGTTTATAATATTCATGTGTAATATCAATTTCCATAATTGTAGTTGATTTAATTTGAAAGTCTGGTTTATGAAATTAGCGATATTTTTGTGCGCGTAGGTATATGAATGAAATACATATTTACATATATTCTGGACCCGTGGAACCAAAAGCTTATTCCATATTATTAATAAACTAATTCAACAGTTCATGTCTTACTCACAAATAATAATCAATAATCATCTTGAAATCGAAATCCTTAAGCGTTGATATGTTCATGTGTAATTTATTGTTTTTTCTTGGATCAAAAAGGTGCGGGTCCATACGAGACAATAAAAAATAATTTTAGAAGCGATTTACACTAACAATACTCTTGTTTGGGAGGTTTCAAATTCAATTTTGAAGAGAAACGTGGAAACTAAATTCATATATGTAATTACATAAGTGTCACTTGAGAAGATTGACAGATTGCGTCAGACTCGAACAGGACCTCTTAGATCACCAATAAACTCAACGATTTTCCCACCATTCATGTTCTTCGCCTAACTTCACCCCGCCCAAGGTCTTTAATCTCTGACGATGGAACTAAAAAAACAATTTTAATTCCAACAACAACATTTAAAATATCCACCAACAAATGAAGTCGATAACACTGTTTTCCTAATTGACCTGCTATGTAACATGTAACTGACCTGCAAAGTTTCAGGGGGTAAAGGATAACATCAAAATCTATAGGACGCTGACTCTAATGACGCGGAAAGGGGAGCTTGTTCTCGGGATATATTTTACCCTTTGAAGATCGAGGTCAATTTCTCTTTCAAACAGAAATTTGTTGGTTATATCTCGGGCAATTTCGTAATACAGGTGAGCGACATTAAATCTTGTGATACAAGCCCCACCCGCGCCTTCTACAGCTCGATCGCCACATCTGTCCGTAGGATTGAAATCGATTGTATAAATGAAAGAATTATCTGGACTTTTGATGAGCGCCACAGACAAATCAGAAACTGTAAGTACGGCAAATTGAAACTTTGATTCAACGAAAACGTCCAAGGCTCGTCGAAGTTCTAGGTCACCTTCTGGGTAACGGCTTAAGACTCCTTCCAGGGATGTGTGACGCTCTTGGATCGAGATTTTGTAGTCGGCACGTAATTCTTCGCAACAGAAGACTCCATCAAAGATTTTAAGGCCATCATAATTTTGATTTCCAGATTTTGACAGACTTTCCGAGTAAAGGCTTCCCACCCACGTACATTCATCTAAATTTTGCATTTCTTCGTAAAAACGGTCGGTCACTCCATAATGATGAGCAAATACCAGGGCTGTAATGGCAAAAGCAGAATCTTTTTGATCCACGAAAACGTCGTTGAAGCTCAAGAAAGAGTTTCGACTGAAATTTCCCCTCGCCCTGACTCGCGTTGGTTCCCCGTTTGACCCGAGGATGGAGGGATTTTCACCTGAACCTAGAGAGGAAAATATATAAATGTGTAAAGTATTTTCATGGTCATTTAAAATGTATGGGAACAAAAATCAGTAAAAATTAATTTTGTTCACTAAATCGATTGAAATTAAAATTTAGATACCTCGGGAGTCTCTATTACCACAGCTGGATTCCCAGTGATGGAACAGGTCATCTTCGGAATTAAGAATAGCTCCACAAACATGATGCTTCCAATAGTGAGTTTTCGTCCTAGAATTGACATATTTGCAGTATTCATACGCCCAGGGTTGACTGCATTCGCTGACACGTCTAAAACCTGGGAAAATTTAGAGGGCACAATAAATACTTAAAAGATTTTTTTTTTTAAATGTTAGTAAATACTTAGATATTTCTACTTAGGGAAATGTGTACAGAAGTTCAGAAATGTGGTTCAGTCCTTCGACAATGTTAAAAAAAGAAAAATGATACATAATTTTATTAACCCGTTGCAGCTAGAACCTACAAACATGTACGCTTGACCAGTAACCTCTGAATATTTACCTTCGAGAATAGTAACAACACTGCCAGAATTTAAAAGCTCACAAAATCCTGGATTCCGGGCAACATACCGTTGCAGCCAAGGTTTAATTATTTTGTCCTTCAAATTCGATTTAATTGATGGCCTCACTACATTGTTTGCAGTAGATGTAGATGGTCCAGCACTATCATTGTCAGAGTTCATCCTTAGTTTTCACAGCATAGCTCTGTGTAAATCTGGGAAATAGATGTGTCAAAATAATACATGACAACATGACTGATCCGGCCAGTTTCATGAATTACATTGTACAAAAAAGTAACGCTATGGGACATCTGCATCTGGACCTTGCACATACAGTAATGTAAATTCTGGATGCAATAAATGTAAAGTCCTAGGAATATATAAAATTGAAATTGCCATCATCAAATCTACATCGAAGAATGAGTGGGATACAAAAAACTTGTTTTATTGCGTTCCGATTTCGACCTTACCATATCTTTCAACTTTCTTTAACAAAAAAAAACAACAATGTTGGTGTACCGGCACAACAAAGCTTGTAGAAGATTATAAAAACGCCTACAAAAGTAAGTATATACAGTGCTATTTAATAGCAGTTATCCGACAATCAACATTTGCATGGAATAAGTTCTAGAAAAGAGAGTATTTTCAATCAAATAATTAATTACATGGATATACATATATCTGGATATAGGTAGCTTTCCTGGAGATGTCATTCAACGTACGGACACGAACGTCTTCAAAAGTTTGCATAGAAATACAAATATGTTGGGACCAACACAGGTCTGCCATTCAAGACTTGCTTTGAATAGCATGTAAAGCGTAAATTAATTCAATCACTTTGCATCTAGAATATCTAACCAAATTCGAACCTAATATTATATTTTGTGATGTCGAACTGAATTATCTAGTATGTATCAGCTCAGCAGACGCAACGCAGGAACTGATACAAATTTACAGAAAATTGTAATTGTAAATTGTAATAAGAAATGACTTTCTTATTACAATGTTTCTCCACGCTTGAAACAACGACAAATCATGTGTTTAAAAATTTGCACTACGTTTGTGTTATTTCATTACCAGCACTAAATGAGACAAATCAGTTACATAATGTACTTGCACAACTTTTATATACAGAAATTAACAGGTTATGGAACAATTGTACATATTATAAATTATAATCGTCACCGTTGCTCCTAGTCCAATGATTTTGTACCAAAAACATTTGAGACACCATTCTTTATCTCTTCTTCCCAAACAATATCACAAACAAGTTCATTAGTATTTAAGTATTTATTATTTATGTTTATTTAAGTAAACCTCTACTGCGTAAACTTAAGGAATAATCGCAACTTGGTATCACAATTATATTGTAGAAATCATTAACAATAACATCTAACATCGTTTATTTAACTTCTTATTAGTATAAATGTTGAGATATGTCAATGTTACATATTTTATTTCACGAGTTTTCACACCCACATTCGCACCTAAGTATTTACAATTTTATGAAACAGTTTGGCGATTGGCAGTCAAGACCAATTCACGTTAATTTGTGCGTGCACAGTACACATTCATACAGTCGAAAAAACTGTTGACAAGAACAAGTAAAAAGACCCCTTACATTTCCTACAGACATACCTTGAACCATTCAATCAATATGTTTAACCACAACGCCCATTACGCGTTCAACTAACTTGAATGCTGGTCTACAAACGAGACCTACTCTGTCAATTACACCTAACTGCTAAACTATCATCCTTGGTCGAGCGGTTTCTGCCAAGAACTCAGACAGCTGTCGAGAGTCGTCACAGCAAGGTGGATTTTTAAGTCCAGCAGCTTCAAAAGCTTTCGCCCACTGATGACCACAGTGCAAGAAAATAAGCGTAGTATTAATTTTCTTCATTCCCCGAACGAGTGCTACGAGGGAATTAATAGCGGTGTAATCCCACGAGGTCCATCGCTCCATGTCAATTACAATAATTTTAACCTGGGCGTAACGGTATGAGCATTTATTGACTTCTGTACGAAGGTGGTCAATACTGGGGAACTTAAGCCCACTCTCTGGCCGCACAAGTAAATACTTTAAGCCGGTTTGGGTATCAAGTCTTATTTCCGGTCCCATTGGTGGTTTCAGAGTTTGAATAAGCAGAGCAGCGACACTCACACCCACTCCAATGACAATGCCGTATTCCATCCCCAAGAATACCGATCCCACGAAAGTAATAACGCAAGTTATGACGTCCCAACCTAAAGGAAATATATAAATAAATAGAATATAGTTTGCATTATCATCGGTCACAATTTCACATTGTAAATAGAGTAAATGTAAATGTAAATACACTACATAATGACTAATGTAAGAATGCGTACGAGAAATTCTCCACATCGGTAAGAGCGAATTGTACTCAATCATTGTCATAACAGCTGAGATAATAACCGCAGCCAAGGAGGCTTTTGGAATGTAGTAAAAGGAGGGCGTTAGAAAGCCCAAAGACAGTAAAACCAATGTTCCTACAAATATATGCAAACATCAGGGAAATCAAATCCACGCACGAATAATAGTAAAGTATACAGTCATTGTATTTAAAAGAAGTAATCGTACCTGTAAACAAGCCACCCATCGGCGACTTAACTCCTGATGCATCATTGACTGCAGAGCGTGAAAACGATCCGCAAGAAGGAATCGCACTAAAGAATGATCCGATAACATTTGTCACTCCCAGAGTTAGCATCTCTTGGGTAGCATCAACAGATTGACCGCTTCCAAACGCTTTGGAAATAGCAACATTTTGAAGAATAGCAATAATAGCTGCGACCAGGGGTGCAGTGCTGTATTTTTGCCATGTTTCCCAAAAATCCAATACCTCTCCACTTCCTTCCGTGCCATTAAAGTGGTTGTCAGCAGGGAGAGAAAATTGGGGGATCCTGACCTGAGGAAGGCCGCTTTGGACATTACCAGTCAATTTGAATGGAGGGTCATTCCAAGAAAACGCGATAATCGTTGTAGTTACTACAATGAGCGCATTGCGAGCAACCGTAATATACCAGAATATTTTTTTCCATACGTGCTTATGTTTGCCTTCAGGGGGTTTAAAATCTTTCACTCTCTGCAAAATAGAGAAAATAAGGACATGCATAAATGCATATACACAAGAATGAACTGCAACAATGACGCAGGAAACTGGATTCTATCCGCAAAATCACTGCATATTACGACTATTATGTTATGACTATGCCTATACGTACAAGCGAATTGAAAGCGTCACATCTCACATCACAAAAAAGATCCAGAACTATGTTTGAGTCGCCTGAGATTTGTAATTTACATGCACGGCGGTGAGCTGCATAAAAAAGTGACTATACCTGTAAAAACATCAAGGCCAAAAATGAAGTTAGCCCCATGATTGCGTCGCCTGTCCTCACAGTATTAAAATTGAGAATGATCTGTTGCCAAATTCCAACAATGCCAGAAGCATTAAAACTTTTCATTCCTAGCAGATTTTTAATTTGGGCCGAGATCGTTGTGATGGCGGCTCCAGCCGTAAATCCCACAGTCACTGGCTCAGAGATGAAACTTACAATAACACCTGTCGAATTACCACGAATGTATACAAATATATAATTATTACGTCAATTCTTGAATAATATACAAACATATATGAATTCATCCATTTATAAATACAAGTTTGAAGTTCGATTCATCCATTAAGATTTGTTTCCCTCCTCCTTGTTCTTCATCTTAAAAAAACCAGTCCTACCTTTCTGGAAATTGACAAGAAGGAGTGGCTGACGACTTTAAAACTGACCTAGCTCAAACCGTTCGCGTACAATGGCTTACCCAATTGTAGACAGGCCATTAGAAGTTGAAATACCCCACACCAGAAGCCAAGCCAAATAGCACAGGCAGGAAAGTCTACTCCACAGGATTGGAAGACCAAGAGACTGAGCAATGACACAGGACCCACCGTCACTTGTCGACATGACCCAAAAAATATGTACAGTAGGCAGCCAATGTACGAAGAGTACAATCCATACTGAAATAACAGCATAGACATTTATTTTTTGTTCCAAAATGCATTATTAGGTATATGCAGTATTAGTGAGCGCTGAGCACATTATGATGCTCTTGTTCTCAAATTAAAAGGTTAATTATTGTAACTTTGCAGAATACCTCAGGGGTCAAGCCGGCCAAAGCAGCAAATCCCATTGACTGGGGCACAACTGTTAGGCCCACCGTAATCCCAGCAATAGCATCATTGACAAAGTAATTTCGTTTATATTTTGGAAACCATTTTAGAATTGGAATTCTTCGTCGTAATAACTTTTGGAGGAAAGCCGGATTTTTCACCTGTGGATCTGTAGTTTCATGAAATTTAAAAGAAACATAAATCTTAATATACATATAATATAGACTAAGTGAATCTTACTTCAGGCTATTCACTGCCTCCTTCGAACGACTCAATAGCTCAATTACCTTAAGGTAATTTAATTATATTTAACTTTAATAACTTTCTATAAAGTAACTACATACAAACATTACTTAAGTAGGTAGTATAACACTAGTAGTAATGCAGCAAGTAGCATCAAAATCTCACGTTACCCCAACACTGCTCATTGCACACATATTAATTACCTATCTAGGTAGTTATTAATTGTAATGAATATAGGTATACGCATTACCCCTAAACTGGTTGAGCATGGCAAATTTTTCTTCTTATATTTGAAATGTTTGCTTAATAATGCATAATCGGATTGTTAAGAAAATGTAATAGTAATTGATGCATCATACCTTTATCCTTTCCTACGATATCAGGCTCCAAGCTATCAGTCGTTGTTGAAGATTCAGTCTCCATGTCGGGAACAAAAATGTCTCTCATTGTGAAAAGTCAACTATAGTAACGACTTTTCCACCGTAAGTTCTTCCTGCCTATGCTCGTCCTTCCAATTTTCGCTCAACGATGTATGTATGTATTTCTAATTCCAATCCAACTTCGAACAAAAACAATTTTTGCCGTAGATTTTGTCCATTCGCACTTGAATCCAAATGCAATCTTATTTCTTTAGCAGTAAACTCCAGTGATTTCCAATGTAACACCACTTATTTCGTGATCACGTATCAAACACCAGAATAACGAATTTCTGGCGGACTAATGTTGCATTTAATTTTCTATCCACATTTCCGCTCTCAATCTTGTGATTCTTTGTTAGTGGAAAAAATTGCGAGAATGGTTCCTGACGTAAGTGAATGCTAAGGTCGATTGATGAGTTCCCTCGTGATGCCGCCGCTTTTTAACAATTCCCCGACGATGATGTTCAAGTATAAAGCAAACGGTGAGTGGAACCAATACATGGAAGAAAAAAATGATGGTGAGGAGAGTAGACAAGAGCACATTTACAGTGATTGACAGCGAAATCGCCCCCCCCCCCACAATTGTGTAACTACAACTACACACAAAGTTTTTTCCTGTGTTCAATTGAATCACAGTACACACGTGTAAGAAGTGGAAAGATGAGAAATATATAGCTATTAATTATTATAATTAAATCAGCTTCTTACAATCTCAGTAAAAAACGACATCGAACAAAAGTCGAGAAAGTTGGAGTGTCTAATTTCATAACAAATGTCAACTCTCCCTAGCTGGAGGCAAATCGCTGGTTCAGCAGTAACTGACGGAATTAAGTCAAACGCTTAAAATTAAAACTTTTCGTATAAAAACTTAACTGACTAATTAAAAATTAATACCAGAAGCTAGTGATTACCAGATCTGATGACAGCTGGCACATGTAAGTAGCAATTTTTTTGACAGCACCCAGATAACACTGCTAAGTTATGGGCTGTGTACATTTAGCGCACAAACGTTTGACGCTTGATTAAGACAAGGCAAGTTTGTGTCTCTAAATAAATAACAAAGCCCTTTTATATGTTCTTATTCCAAATGGAAAAAAGGGGACATTCTTGAATAGGCTTAAGGAATTACTGAATTTTTCAGTTCTTCTTTTCGTAGAATACCGTATTTGTTCTTCGATCTTCTTTTTCTTGGGTGATTCAGGGTTTTCCACACACTTTTTAATATGTACTACACTCAAGTAAGTACTACACTTTATACTAACAACTTATACAGAAATTCACTACAGTCACAGCCTTATTTTAGTTTTGCCATGGTAGGTCACAAAAAGATCAAAGTTTTCAGCACTCATCTGAAATATCACGACTTGACGAGAACTGTTCACACAATTTTTTTTAAATGTTTCAAGAACTTTAGCTCTGTTTACACTCTTGCATTTTTATCTTTGTAGGAAAATTCCCCTTTTTTGCTTACCAGAGTATATATGTTGTTTGTACTTCGTTCAAGAAATTACACTTGTTAAACAAAAGATTCCTTAAAGCTTACTATTCCTTTCAATATAGTGACTGACTAGACTTTCTGGCTAATTGAAATTAAAGCTAGCATAGCACCCTCATACGATTCTGGAATACTGATAGGAATTAGAATGAATTAAATTGTACATTATACGAGAAGGAACGTGACAGTTTTCAACAACTTTGACTTGTTTCTTAAAGGAGAGAATCGATGACGAAAACTTCGGCAGATTAATTTCAACAATCCCATTAAAATTTGCTTGAATGGTTATTACAACACTAACAGCAGTAATAAAGACAGAGAAAGTTATATTCCAGCGATAAGTGTGAATGTTCAATGATAGATTCGTTTGCATGAAATTTAATTTTGTTCATACGGAGGAGCTTCAAGCTGTGGTACATTACATGCAGGCAACTTCCCAGATGACATTCAATTTAAATAGCTGCACGCATTCTTATTAACGTTATTATTACTATGCACGCCAACATTTTTATTTGTGAACAGAAACAGAAAGATCCATCATGTATATACGCAACATTGCTTGTTATTCTTCAGAAGACAGGAAGGCACTGACATCAGCGAGAGTAGCGTTTGTAGAGTCCCACGGCTTGTACTGTAGTTATGTATGCACATATTTATATATAGCCGTACTTCTTTACTTCTTAACGGAGCATCCAATAAAATACAGTTGTGCACAGCTTATTTATCTACTGAATTTTAATGCTGCTGTCCCCAAGAATAGCTTCAACCTGGCATTTTTCGCAGTGTACCGTTTTTGAAAAGTTTAGTAATAATAATTTTGTAAAACGAAAGCCAGATGATGTCATTGTTTCTTTTACATACGGTCACCGAATGGGTTCCAAGAGTCAAAGGGTAATTTCAGATATAGATCCTCTTTTTCTCATCGCTTGTAGCAAAGTTACATTTGGGTACATTTCCTATTTTGCCAACAATGAAAACGTTTGTAATTGCAATGGCGTGACAACGTAAGGCATCATCATCGTCTGCTGAAGTCACTTGATATTTGGCATACAAACAATCCAGATTAAGGCTATTGAATAGGGTAATAGATGAAGTTTTGATTGCGACTAAAACAGGATTTTTCTGCTCCAGTTAAGTGTTTCAAGGGGTGGAGTTGGTGGGAAACGAGTGGAATATTTTTTCGAAAATGTCACGTACCACAACCACATTTACATCCCTCTGGAGAGTTCTTTTGTTATTCTTCTTCCAACGTTTTTTTTTACAATTCCAGCAGAGCAAGAAGATCCTGGAATGCAGCTGCAACGACAAATTTTTATTACAACGTATTATTATTGCTCATTCATTCCAGGAGTTTTATATGCGTCACCATTACTTTAAAAGAGATTATACTTATGATCTAGAAGAGATGCACTCATGCTTGTTTCATCCATGAATGCATACACTTTACCCCGGCTATAACCCAACCATCACAAAGCTTAACACTAATTGCCATCAAGAGGCAATATACAATTGTTTTTTAGGACTTATCGGTGAAACGAGGAAACAAGCACGGTTATACTGGCATTGGATTATCGAACAGAAAATAATCCCCCATAAATATAATTACCATTGTGCGCACAACAACAAAAGGAAAAACAGCGAATAATCCTTAAGTTTTTTTAAACCCTATTAAAAAAAAGTGGAACTGACACTCGTACTAATGAAGTGGCAACTATTAGTCTTGAATATGTGCGTGAATTCGAATTAGGGCATTTGAATGCGCACATTAGTGACTAAATTATATCAGATAAAGCAAGTTAAATAAAACAAGAAAACTCCTCCAACAAATGTTAGTAGTAGGAGCTTACTGAACCAAATAACTCATAGATATTATATAATAACATAAATAAGTATACATATTACACCAAATATTTGGCTATTTGGATTTGGAAGCAAAATCTTGCAAATAAAAAAAATGTGTACATACAAAAAAAAAAAAACTCTTGCGTATGACATCAGGGATCACACAATACCAAATTAGCTTGTCTTGTAAAGTGAATCCTATGTAATTAAATGTTCAAATGTCAACTGAGACAGTAGCACAATAATCAACGAAAAGCAATTTCCTATTAAATATTATGGCAGCAAATATTAAAAGATAAAGTTTTACATCCTGGTATACTATTAAAGGAGGTCATCCTTGCACAATCCAGCAATTATTAATTCTCTTGGCTTTTGCTAAACTGCCACGTGTAACCAGTCTTACGTTTTTCCTGGTACGTATTTCGAGACAAATTTACGGGAAGAAACATAACCCGAATAAGAAATTTTACGTCTGTTTGACCTCGTTTCCTATAATTTAGCCCTAAATAAATATGTTAAATAATGCTAAATGTATATTCAATAGCAATCGAAGGCAATCTGTAATATCGTACAGTACATTCCTATACAATACACATGTCAACTTTGGCCAATGGTTGTTTTCCTATATATATACAAAAATAATAATAAAAACTATTTTGTTTATTATCTATACCACATTCCCTTGGCTTTTGTTTCAGAATTAATAGCCCTTTGTCTGTGAATTCACAGAATGACCTCCAAAGCTCCTCCAAGTGTAATGACCTTAATAGACGATTCCCCCCCCCAAAGAAACAGTCAAGAATAACCTTTGACCTGGCTCCCTATACCCGTAATATGCTAATCACACACAGTTTTAAATGATTTTTTAAAATGAAAACCAATTAAATTGAACTTACTTCCTAGTTTATTACTTCCTACTTCATATTTGAACTACTTCCTAAATTCTTCCTGGTTTTCCTCCGAAATGAGCAGGAAATTCTCATTTATTTTCTTCTACAAAATAGATCTGCAAAGGCATTCTCTCATCTCCAATATCAATATTATTGCTCAGCCCAGACCTTCAATAAACACAATTTTCTTTCTGCAAACGCAAACAAAAATTTAAAAATAACTAAGCACATTCAACAATGTTACATATTTACGAAAAGAAAAAAAAACTGTAAAAATGTTAAACATTACACTTACCAATTACTATTTTTGGAGATAGGAATAAGATTCACAATCACTGAATTAATGAAAACCAAATCCGCAATAATCCAGTAAAAATGACGGCACTGGGGAATGTATAAAATCCAAAGGAACTAGCATATTTCGTGAAAAAATTTATAAAATATCAGTGAAAAATAAAAGCTCTGCAGAATTTTGAATGCTTTGAAAAGAATGGGACGTGCCTTTTTTTGGGAATTACCGCCAACCGCCTTCCTTTTTTCGTCCTGGAGAAAATGTTCTCTTGCACGGACAAGGAATAAATATGGATCGGTCGGGTAAAATCGGGCTCTACAAGAAAAAAAGCGGGTAGAAAAAACATATGGGAAAAAAGCATGGCATTTTGCTCAATACAGATTTTCTATGAACAAAAAAAAAAAAAAAAGAATAAAAGAAATAATTTGTGTGGGTTGAATTTGCATCATCATGATGCTGTGGGGCTTTGGGAGATCCGGCTCTTTCATCTGGAATTTTTTCCTGCCAGTCATAATTATATTTTACATAAAATAAATATTTTACGTAATAATTTAATATTAGACTTCTGAAAATCCAATAATACACATACGTATATGCTATACCTATTTTTTTCGAAAAATTCCATTTATGTCAATAAACGAACTTAATTCCTTCTCAACCTTTCTTATAGGGGCACTCTAATAAATAATTGCTGAACTGGACATTACATTTGCTGACTCACATGCAATTTTGCTTTTTAGCGGAAATGCTAATTGCAATACTTTTTTTTTTGCATATGATAATTATCCTTTCTATTAAAAAATAAATTGTAAAAATATACAAATGTAAATGGATCCTTCTGTGTTTGCTCCTTTCGTTTTTTGGGGGGTAAAAGTGCCCTAATTCTGCTGAATATAATATAGTCATGTGATTTATTTTTACATTTCCATTACGGTCAGATTCTGAAGTTGAAATAACAGAGGATTTCCATACATCCCATTATTTAATTGTACACACATTGTAGTAGTATTGTGTGTCAAACAATAACATCTCTCAAATCGTGTAACATTTAATTTGTTAACTGAGCATGGGTGAATTTCGTTAGTTGTAAATAGTAATTCAGATATAGATGGGATCAAGGTATTTTCCAAACAAATGGACATGAAATTGGCTGGGACAGTTAATCCAGACATGTAATCATGTCCCACCCAATAAACATGCCAAAATATTCTGAATACCAGAGGAATTTGGACGGTGTAGGTATTCGCCCAGCCTATGGGAAAGTGAAAAAAATTAAATATTTAATTTTATCGAGCATGATGAGAGATGCATAAAAGGAATACAAAATCCACATCAAATATTTTTTTATGTGGGAATTTGTAATAGTAACAAAAAAAAAAAAAAAGGCGAAGGTAATTTCCTGACCATGTTGTGGGAGAGTGAAACAACAAAAACATACAAGGTATATTTAGATGGAGATCCGCGTTTTTTGCCACTTATTAGGTGGTCTGAACAATAATAATTGGCTGCACACACCTGCTTGTTGAAGGGGAAAAATCAAATAAGATTATCTCACTGCATCCTTAATTCACAAGTTCCATATAAAGAATTATTAAGCTAATATATTGCATCTTGCTAATCTGGCATCATTCAAGGATTTTTAAGTGCTGCATGGAATTGAACATATTGTCTATTCAAGCTGATGTTACACTTTAGTAATTAACAGGTGAGTTAGTTCTCTCTCTCCCTATTTTCCTATT